>JBAPGN010000357.1:18763-29647 GCA_037355405.1 Vitis amurensis | reverse complement strand
CTTATACAAATTAAAATTAATTTTTATAAAAATATTTAATTCTTTTCTTATCATATTAAACGTCACCCCTCTTATTTCCACCTTAAAATTATGGTCGGACACTTTAGAGCAAGATAGTAGTTGACAGCTACTTTATTCCCATTTACTACTACGAAAATATTTATATAAAAGGGATGTTTGTCTGGTATGCAACAATCCATCTAGTGATGGACTTGCTGGTATAAAAATTTTGGTTGTCTCCATATCTCATGGATGTCCCATCACTTATTTTTTTCCTTTGTTTGGTTGGGGAGAAAATTGCGGCCTACTAGGCCCATGTGGGGATATCAACAGAAGCGGAGGGTATGTGATCATAACCGAATGATTTTTTTAAACTTTCCCTGGAAACTTCTAGACTCGGGAAGGGAATTGAAGCATGTGGTTCGAACACACACAGGAGCTGTTGTTTATTAAATGAGAGAGAAAAAAGGAAGCGTGGTGCGATGGAGAGTGGGAGACGCAATAATTTAAAAAAGAAAGAAAGAAAAGACGATTAGTTAAAAGCTCAAAGGTGGGTAGCACTCAGAAAGTGAGTGGGCGTGTGGAAATTCCTAAGTATGGGTATGTTATTATATGAATAGCGCCACAGAATCCATTAGGGCGTGGGGCGCTTTCGCATGAGCTGAGGCCCATTAAGTTGGTGGGCCATTGAGTCAAAATGGGTCAAATACAAACCTCTCATATTAACCTACTAATTTCATATCATTTGGGAGTCCCATAAAAAATTACCATCAATACTCAGACCACTCCACTTCTAATAGAACAAGTTTAAAACGGTTATTACGAGTTCACAGAAAGCTTCGAAATTTCATTTAGACCATGGTTCTTAAAAAAATTGATGAAAAATGTGAGGGAAAGAAAATAATAAAGAAAAATAAAAATAAATTTAAAATCAATAAATTATTTTTGTATGTTTTTTTAAACTTATTTGACTTATTTTCTTTAATTAAATAAAGATTAAATAATTTTAAAATATATAAATTTTTAATTAATTTTAATTATATTTTCTACTATGAAACCAAATATGAAAAAATGATTTTTCTTAACATTTTTTTTTACTTTTTAGGAATCAGGTATTACTCAATCTTCCTTGATAATTTAATATTCTTTTTCCTTTTTTCCTTTTGAAAATATATAGAACAAGTGATACCAATTTTCCTCTCATGAAAACAAAATAGAGCAATTTATGACAGATTTATTTAATTAAATTTAAAATAATTAAAAATTTTAAAAATGGTTAAAAGTTTTCGAATGGAGTAACTCCTGCTTGGAAAAAGCATTTAATAATCAGATTTTTTTTTTAATAAGAATTAAGATTTTGTTTTTCTCCTAATCCTTATTCCTATTCCTCACCCTTTAACCTCATTCCTTACCCTTAAGGAAAGAAAATAAACTTTCCATTCCTTACCCTTTCTAAAATGACTCTAAAGGGATCACATTAAGAAATAATTAGATGATGGCCTGAAAGTAACTTGATTACATTACTATGCAATATGAAGGCTAAAAATGAAGATATTATAGCTCTATAATCTTGTAGAATGAAACTTAAATTAAACAAACCATTCCCAACACTTCATAATCGTCTTTAATGCCCAAACCATTCATTTGTCTCTCAACTCTATAATATGATTCCCATCATTAATTTCCCATTTTCAGAGGGTAGAAGCATTCCAGCACACC
Source organism: Vitis amurensis (assembly GCA_037355405.1). Classification (NCBI taxonomy): domain Eukaryota; kingdom Viridiplantae; phylum Streptophyta; class Magnoliopsida; order Vitales; family Vitaceae; genus Vitis; species Vitis amurensis. Next base: position 27,928 of record JBAPGN010000357.1, on the reverse strand, counting down.
AACTTGAGAAAGCAGCCCAAATTTCAATTAATTAGCAAGTAATTAGTTGAAGTTACGGGGATTAAGGCGATCAAATGAAGAGAGGAAACTGCCTTTGCAAATCAAGATTCAACAACTAAACACAAAAGCATCCAAAGTGTTTTAAGAGCATACAACCTACTCTACATCTCCACGGCGAACGGGTTACAAACAATTTTACATGCACATAGGAAATAAACACATTGCCATTGCCATTGCTCCCAGAGACAAAGACAGATACCTCTCAGACATGAATCTGGGAGAGCTAACCAGAAAGAAATGACATGGCTCGTCTGAAATCCAAAGATTTGAGGGCTGATTCTGGAAAATGCTTCCCATCTGGTACCCACAGTCCACCTTTGTGGGGCAGCAATACAGGCGCTGGTAACTCTTGCTCTGCTTCTTCACTGCTTCAAGATTCGGAACTCTTCTTTTTCTCACCAAATTCAAAAAATTCTGCAACTTGGCGAGCATACCTGCAGAGGCAAATTGGCATGTATGTAAATAAAATGCATATGTCGTGAAATCAAGACAATTTTCACCATGATTCACAATAGGAACATCACAAAAAAACCATTTTTCAAGAAGATAATAGCACAAATTTTCTTTATTTCATTGTGCCACTGAAGTTCCTATCATTTCAGATCCCCTTTCAAAAACACATCGACAATCCAAAGCTTGAACAAAACCATAGAAAGAATGAAGAGGGAAGAAAGGGAAAATAATACATGTAAAGCATAATTCTCTTCATATATAATAAACAAAGGAAAAGTTTTTTATTTGAGGCAATAAAAAAAAAGAGTGATCATTTCAATATGTAGGGCATCCACAACATGGAAATCACAGAATGAATTAATAAGAGTTCATTGAACAAACCAAAATATCTTTTGATATGGGAAAGTATGGAATAGGCATGAGATAACACCACTCTTGAAGAGACTAACAGGTGACTGTTTACTTCACATCATTTGCAGAGTATGATATCCAATTCATTTTTCTACCTGCTTGATATGCAACTAACAGTGTAATGTGAAGTTGATTGCAGCAGCCAGCCACCCCCCCCCCCCCCCCCCCCCCCCCCCCCCCCCCCCCCCCCCCCCCCCCCCCCCCCCCCCCCCCCCCCCCCCCCCCCCCCCCCCCCCCCCCCCCCCCACCCCCCCCCCCCCCCCCCCCCCCCCCCCCCCCCCCCCCCTCCCCCCCCCCCCCCCCCCCCCCCCCCCCCCCCCCCCTGGACCAATAAACCCACTATTGACCTTTTTGTCTCAATAGCTTAGAACATCTTTTTACAGTCAATGAACTGAGTTCAAATTTAACCACCTGCAAGCTGTGTGATTGAGCAGTGTCAAACCCAAAACCTTTCATTCCTGAATAAGAATCTTTACTCCAGCCACCATCCTTGTTGCCCAAAAAAAATTCGATCAAGTTTTACAATCAGATACCTTAAAACCTCACAGTCTAACCCTTGCGATCCATAAAACTCATTCTGCCTTTCCGAACATAACCCCTATAAACCAGATCTTGAGTCGTCCATGATTTGGTTGTAGGCATTCATATCTCAAATACATATATTTAGGTTGATCAATTGAAAAGAAAGGAAAGAAAAAGAATGAAAATTGCCCAAGTTATTAAATTGCTTCTATAAAAAACCCAAGGCCTTCATTTTTGGAGTTACATATTTTTCTATTCTAAAGCAATATAACTGCATGCCTTTGTGTTCCCTGTCTGTGACACCATTCCCACTTTGCATCAAAGGTGTGCTGGCCATGTACAAAAATAAATAGCCTTATTTAGAATGTATGGAGGAGTCCCATCCCAACATGATCATGGCTCTTATTTAAAAACCTATGAAAACTTAGCAAAATCTTCACACTATGCTCCTTATGTAGAATTCAATTCAAAAAGCTAAACTCCTAAACTTCAAAAGTTCATAAAGGCACTGTAATTGCCAAGCAGAACAATGTTTCAGAATGTTTTTCCATGATATCTGGGATTAAGATGACATAAATGTACACCTACTCTTAGTTTTGAGTATTAACAAAACCGAAAAAACACGCCAAGAAAGTTGTGCGAACTCATGATAACATGTTACGTTGTATCCAATCATTAGACCAACAAAACATGTCTTTGGACATTGTAAACCACCAGCAAATTCAGGAATACAGTTATTCAGTCAAACCTAATTTTTCATTGATTGCTAATAAGATATCTACAGAAAATATCTTACTGTTGCATTGCTTCAATTTCTTTGCTGAAAATCAATGTGCTTCCACAGCAAGAACCTAAAAGCAGGGAAACCCTGGCCCATTATCAAACAAACCTAAGTTAGAATCTTATGAAAATAACATGCAGTAAAAAAGGATAAGGAAACAGAAGCACCTTTTGAATACTTGAATGCATATGATCACCCTCCAAATAGAACACGCGATCTCTTATATCAGGATGTAAAGAGCTATCGATGCCAAAAGGTAGCTGATTGACAGACAATACCCCGTGATTTCCACTTTGGAATGGGAAAAGCCAGCTCTCATGCTTTTCATGCAAATCACGTAGATACTCTAGGGAGACTCCCCCTTCCTCATCTCTCTTGCGTAGCTTCATCCTCTTGTGGCAGGTATCAGGGGTTGCTCTAAGATAGATGAAGCCATCAGGAATCAGCCCAGGCAAGCATGAAACTACGGGATCAAACCATGAGTCATAAATGCTGATCTCCATCTCATTCATCCAGTTTGCTTCATGAACAGCTCGTACAAATACCTATATTAAAGAACAATGAGAAAAAATACATAAGTTTGAAAATTCACAAAATAGATTTCTTTCTCTTGAATACATAAGCAGAACCGGAAAAGAAAAAAGCAGCAAAGTTTCAAATCCATAAGTTTGAAATCATGGTCAAAATTGAAACATAATTACCAGACTAACAAAGTCCCATAAAAATTCTTTTTTAGTATGTCCATAGAATGTCAAACTTATGAAATGTCTTGTCAACAAAATATAATTTCCCAAAATTTAAAACTATGACTTGCAGGATAAGCTCAAGTTGCCATCACTTAATAGAAGGGAATAATGGAGTAAAGCATGCTTACCATCCTGTCACTGAAAACACTCCTCTCCATCAACCTCAGAGGCTTAACTCCACCAGATGACTCTCTCTCCTGCATAACTCTGGTAACAAACACGTAATTCTGAAAGGTATAGGCATACCGTTGTGGCTCAGCATAAAATGCATCCAATATATTAAAGTGATCAGGTCCAACATCCTGCCACTTGTTAATAGGTTCAGGAACAATCTCAACAAGATCACGTTAGCTCAAAGTTCTATATGCTTATTCTTTAAGGAAATCGTTCTCCCAACACTGATATTTCCTTCAACACAGAAGGTGAGTCGTTTCTTCTGGGTAGGCTTTGCATCAGAGTCGGAATTGTCCTTTAATTCTTCATCAACACTTTCTTTGATGAAAGTAGTTATACTCTCAGCATGATTTCTATGAATGATTCCTACAGAACTCCGCAAAAACTCCACCATCTTCTGACTGGATTCCCCAAAAAACTGCAAGCACAAGCCAAAAGACTTTACATGATGAGGACCATAGTACTCCAAATACCAACTATAATATCAAGATTCTTTTGTGCACATGAAACAACAGCTTGCCCCCAGTTTTTTTAAACAAATGGCTTGACTACATGACCTTTTATGTGAGCAACAGCTAGTTTGCAAGTCCAAATTGGCATAGTTCTTTATAAAATAAGGTGGATGAGAGTGCACAAATTACAGTGAGGCAAGCATAGACACAAATTTTCAGTTGTAATTTCCGTAAAAAGGAAAAAAAAAAATCATCCGCGTTCAAACAAAGTCTAAAGTTCTATTTATAAAAAGAATATATTAGCAGAAGAATCAGACAAAAGCCAGAAAAAATTAGTTCTTGTCGGACCATCACGACAGAAAAAATTCAACTGCACATAGGGCCAAATTATATGAAACTTGATCACAAAAAAAAAAAAATTATCTCTCACACCCAATGTTAAGGTACCAATCCAATGTATTTCAAATGCGCCTTACACTTCACACCCAGAAGGACAATGTAAACTCCTAGTGACAATCAAAAGTCTATATATATAGCCGGCTAGCATTAAAAACAGAGAAAGATGCTTGAATAAAATGTATCATGAATCAGCTGTTAAAGATCAAAAGTACCTTATCTTTATAGAGTTGTTTGAGCTCAGCAACTCCACCAATACCTTTGTCCACAAGCTTCCTCAAATTCCTAGGACCAACGCCAGGAATCGTCAAGAGATCAACATTTGCAGCCACAGCCGCACTGTTTAACGACGATGAACCCCTCTGCCTCCTCTGCAATCTCAACGGCTTCTCGTCCGAACCCTTCTCCCCATCTTCCTCATCTGCAACACTGCAACCACCCGAACCCTTCTCCACAGTCTTTACCGGAAACCCATCCTCCGAACCCGCACGGAACCACGCCCCCCGAGTCCGGCCCCAGGCTCGTCTGACGCCGGCGCCTCCTTCAATCGAGCACCGGCAGATGCGGCAGTTTCCCCCTCCGAAAGCGGCGGCAACGGAAATCGATTTTCTCGTGGACCAAGAGGAGGCGAGGTTGGAGAGGCCGCCGCCGTGAAACGCGGTAGCAGTGGCCGGCATTGCGAGTTGCCGCGGCGGAAGTGGTAAAGAGTGCAGGGACAGTGGGGGCTTACCAGAAGTGAAAAGAATAGGACCAGAAGAAGCGGTTCGGCGGAACAGCTTCTGCATCACTGGGCATTTGTTAGGGGAAGTCGAAAAGAGAAGTTTGAGCGGAACATAGCGCGCGCGGGAAGTAGAAGCAAAAGCAGGAGTGCTTGCAGGGGGTTAGAGGGCTTTTAGGGTTTTAGAAAGTGGGAGGGAGGGATTAGGGTTTGTTTGTAATTTTCATCCACTTTGGGAGTGGGAAAAGGCATTTTGGTACACTGCAGTTGAAGCATTTGTGCAGGTTTTCTTAATTACACGCCCAAACAAAGGTCTGTCTGTCAGTCATGTTTTTTACCTCTCTCTTTCTTATTTTAAGCGGCAATACACAAACAATGTCCTAGATTTCTCCTAGGCGGTCAGTCTAGGAAGCGCTGGATTTTCAAATCTTTTTTTATTTGAAATTTTTTTTTTCCTTTTTCTTCCAAGGATGCCACGTCCTCAAAATATGAATATTTGAAAAAATGACAAAAGTTTAGGGCATGTATGGATGCTGTATGCAGAGAGAGTTCGGCCTGTTTGCTGTTTGATTGCTTTCTAAAACAGTTTTTCTTTTAAAAACAGAAAAACACATTTTCCCAGTCAACAATATTGATGTTTGTTTTATTGTTGAATAAAAAAATTCAAAATATTTATTTTTTATTGAATTAAAAATAATTTATTAATATCAATTAACATAATTAAAGTAAATTTGTTTTTAATATATTCAATTTAATTATTGATATCAATAAATTACTTTTAATAGGATAAAAAATGTCAAATATTTTGATTTTTTGTATTCAACTGAAAAACAAACACCAAAAGTTACTTTTAGTTTTTTTAACTTATTTTTTAATGATTGTTTGAAAAAATAATTATATAAATATAAAAAATAATTAAAATTAAAGTATCAAATAAGAATTATTTTTAAAACATATTTAAAAACATAAAATAAATTACAATTGTCTCGGGTTTTGAAATAGAGTTTGGTTTACAAAACATCAAATAATAGTTTTTTAAAACTATTCTCAAAACCCATTTTTTAAAACTATTTTGTAAAATACTTTCCAAATAGAACCTTCATATTTTTTTAGAAAAAAAAATATATATTTAGGAATTAAAAAAAGGAAAATAGGATTTAGGTTGGTAATTTTTTTCAAATAATTTTCTATTCTCCAAAGTAAAAAATAAAAAGATTTGATAATTAAAAATAAAAAATTGTTTTTTATTGTTAAACGTAGAAATGATGGCATATTTAGAAAATATTTTTAGTGGTTTTGACTTGTATTTTAGGGGTCATTTTAAAAAATAATTATAAAAATATGAAAAATGATTAAAAATAAGGCCCTATAAATAAAAGTTATTTTTAAAATATATTCAAAAGCATTAAGAAAAAAAATACATGTTAAAAAAATTTCAACTTTTAAACATATTTTATATAGAATAATTTTCAAAAACTATTATGAAAAATTGTATTTCAAAAACACGTTTCATAGTTTTATGTTTTCAAAGATATTAAACAGAGTAATTCCTGATAACACATTTTGTTATTTTCACTTATTTTAAAAAAGAATTACATAAATATGGAAAATGACCGAAAGTAAAACACAACATTAAAAGTTATTTTAAATAATATTTTTAAAAAACATAAAAAAACAAGTTAAGGAACATCCAATGGAATTTTGTATTATAAAACATCTTCGCCATTTTCAAAAACATTGTTCAAACAAAGTCTTAGGGCCTGTTTGGTTGCTGTTTTTGAAAACTGTTCTGGAAAATAGTTTTTGAGAACAGTTTTTGGTGTTTTTTAAAAAAAAATTATGTTTGGGAACTGAATTTTGAAAAACAGTTTTTGTCTCAAAAACAAAAAAACTTTGTTTGGTTGAGTAATAAAAAAAAAATTTAAAACAAAATAAAACAAAAAAAACACGTTTGAAAAGATTTTTTTTTTCTTTTCTAATTAATAAAATATTTTCTTCAATAATTTTATATATAAATTATAATAATTTTAAGATAATTAGTTATTTAAATTAAAAAAAATATTTATTTTATTAATTAAAAATAAAAAATTTTTATAATTTAAAATTAAATCAAACATAATAAAATATTTTTATTTAATATTTTTTATTTTAATCTTAACTTTATTAAAAATTATGCATATTATTAATTAGATAAAATTGTTTCTCATTGTTAATTTTATCATCTACTAACCCCCTTCTCCACCCACTTCCTCTCATTCGCGGCCATCAAAAAGGCCCTTTTAGCCCTTTCTGAAGTTGCCCTTTCCAGTCGAGAGAATCCCTAAAAAGTTCCTATTTCCTCTGCCACTCTCATCCTCGCAGGTACAATTAAATCATTTATATTATTATTTTTTTTTTGCAACCCCCGTTGATTCCAAGAAAATCCACCCCCATTTCAATGTCCTGGAAAATTCATCCTCGTTGGATTTTCCAGAAAATCCAAGCAAACCCTGCAACCCCCCCCCCGGGGTTTTTTTTTGATTTTTTTTCCAAGAAAATCCATCCCCCATTCGATTTCCGGGAAAATTCATCCTCGTTGATTCCGAGAAATCAAGCAAAAACCCCCAAGGAAAACAAAAAAAAAAAATGGATTTTCTTTTTTGCTTCCCTGCTTTTCTGGATCCGTTTTAGGGTCCTCTTTGCTATTGTCCATTGATTTTAAATTTCTATTGAACCTTGATCAAAACTGAGAAACGGGGAAAAAGTGAGGTGACGCGACTGTGCTGGAGAAGAGATGAAAACGGGAAGAAAAAAAAAAAACACGGAAACAGATTGTTTTTTTTGTTTAATTTTGTTCTGTGAACAGTAAAAAAAAGGGGGAAAACAACATTTTGTTGTTCTCTAAACAATGCCATCTTGAGAACACGGGAAACAACAAAAACAAAAACTACCCTCTCAACCAAACGAGTTTTTGGTGTTTTTTGTTTTCAAGAACAGAAAACAGTTCTTGAAAACACTAGCCCTTAAATTTTGTTTGTTTTAAGAAACATGTTCTAATTTTTAATTTGTATTTGTATTTTTCTTTTTCTTTTTGAAAATACACTATATTAAGAAAACTGAAAAATCTTTTTAGAAAATAAAATTTGTAAATTCTTTTATATGATAGGTCTTATGATTTTAATTTGATTTTATTCTCTTTTTGGTTTGCAACTTTTTAGAAAATACTTTTCGTTTTTTCTTAAAAAATATTGAAAATAGCAAGTTGATATTTTCACTTTTCCTTTTTTAAGCTCAATTTACTAGAAAATGAAGAAAAAAAGGAGTATTGAATTTAATTTAATTAATTTTGATAAAATAAAAAATAAATATAAATTCTTAGCAAGATCATTATAAACTCACATTTAATTTCATTCAAAACAATATTTTTAAATATTATATTATTTTAAAAAAAAAAAAAAAAAAAAAAAAAAAAAAAAAAAAAATTTTATCATATTTAAGTTATTTATACAGCCCCATTTATAAGACTTAATTTATTTTTTTTTTTAAATGAACAACAGTATTATTAAAGTTTTTTTATTTAATAATATTTTTAAGTTTAAATTATTTTAATAAGAAATATTGAATGAAAAAAAGGATTTAAGTTTTTATATATAATTTTTTACTATTAATAGTTAATTTTAATACGTATTTTGCAATGCAATGTTCTGAAAGATCAATTTCAATTGTGAAGAAGTCGGTGTGGATTTAAAAAAACCAAGAGATTTTCATATAATACAACTTCTTTTTCCCGAATCTTTACACTTTGAGCATGGTGAAACCCGTTACGAGGAAAGAGTTAATTTCCTCTCTAGATTCTAAAAAATGATGGAAAAAGAAGATAAAGTCTGCAACTCTTAGGGGTTTTACAAACGTCCATCGTGAGCTTGAGTTATCTTAACACCTTGGGTCAATTTAATCTAGTCTAATAGGACTTTAATGATTAAAACTTATCTAATCTAGAATAATTATCATAAATTTAGTACAGTCTTGTATTATATATTCAAAAAACTAATTCAATTAACACATATTGATAAATAACCTATGTATCTCTCAAGTAATGGTCACCTAGAATTATGAGTTCAAGTGAGCTTACCCATTTGAGACCCATAGAAAAATATAGCTGCTTATTAATTAATTCGAAGTAAAACTTAACATCCTATAAAGATCAATCCTATAATATTACATTGAAAAAAATACTTAGGCAATTGACTTAATAATGATCAGCATGCAAAAGCTCCCCCAAAAAAGTAATTCGACAAATCTAAGACGGTAAATGCTATCAACACTCTCAAAATTACTTCTTTAAACTTAAGTTTAACTAAAATCTTCTTATAAATTTGATCAACTAACACTTCTAAACTCATAGAAGCATATGTCAAATTTCATTTATAAATTATTTGCAACTACATATTTCATGATGTCAGTAAACACCCA
>JBAPGN010000357.1:0-18741 GCA_037355405.1 Vitis amurensis | reverse complement strand
TTTTTTTTTTTTTTTTTTTTTTTTTTTTTGTGGTAAACTTGTAATGGTTGTAACAATTGGATCTTCTTGTTTTTGAATGATGATCAGGTACTATGGCCTGAATGTGGTTGGCAGCCTGTTTCTTTGACTAATTTGATTACTGCTGCTTCAGTTAAAAAAGTTTATAGAAAGGCCACTTTGTGCATCCACCCTGATAAGGTGCAGCAGAAAGGTGCTAATCTTCAACAAAAGTACATTGCTGAGAAGGTTTTTAACCTCCTTAAGGTACTTCTATCAGATATCTAACTTGTCCAAATTATTCTAACCTTCTAGTCAAGAATTTATGCTATGATTAGTAAAATTATCATTGGATATCAGTCACTACGCTGTTGGTTGTGCTTAAAGGAATTATATCGTTACCTGTTCCAACATATGAAGCATATTAAACACTTAATAACTTTTTGATGCTTTTGATGTTTGATAACTTCCACTGGCATATCACCTAGAATTTATATGCTTCAATTTTTAGTAATCACATCTACTAGTATATCACTTGAAATTTGCGTGCCTCCATTTTTTAGAGACGATGGATTGCAAGTGTTACTGTTTATGTTCTATGTTTTGGATTTCACTATATATTTGAATTTTTTATAATTGTTCTATAATAATTCTGTCTGATAATCATTTCATTTGATATGTTGTTATATTGCTAATGCAATTTTCTATTTTGATGTGTCAAATTACTCATATGTTCAGTTGAATTTCTATTGTTATTTAATATATTAGACTACTTGTCTCATTGATTCATTTATTGGACCTTGCTTTAATTTTAGTTTGATATAATGATATATAGGAAGCCTAGAACAAGTTTAACTCAGAGGAGCTATTTTGAATTCCTTGGATGATTTTTCCATAAGCATATCACTTAAATTGACCATTTGTTGGGAGGGGAAAAGCATGTTGTTCCTGAAGAAATACTACTCTTCTACCCAAAGAGACCATGTGACCTTGAGAAGGCGAATTCTGGTTGAAGCTCACTTGTCAACATTTAGTACGATTGTGATCGTGATTGTGATATGAATTACAATATCTTTGGAAGCATTGGGAAATGCTACATCAAATTCTGTGTTTCAAATTCCCTTAATTTTGCGGAATCTCAATGGATTCGATGGGAGCATGATTAACCAAACATGTACACATTCCCACGAAAATTCATAGAAAGGGGACACTTGATTGTACTGGTGTTGGGAGGGAGAATCAAGACTCCCCAACTATATAACAATATATTGCAGCATCTCTTTCTCTTTAAAAACTGTCCTTTTCCGGGTTCTTTTTCCTGAGATCTTCATTGAACCGACCACTGTCGTCCCCATTGAATACCCTGAATGGTGCTTGGTGGTTCAAGCCTCTGTAAAACGCTTTCGCACATACATGCATGTGCTGACAATGAAAGCGAAGCCTTCCAAAATAAACGTACTAGTTTGGCAACCTGACACTGCACCAAGACTGGTTGGTGATGAGTGCACCTCTCAATTATCCTTTTGGCATCATCAATGGAACGATTTAAAGGTGTCATTATAAGGACTAACTGACAGTTGAAAATGAAGCCGATTGAAAATTTATTGATATTTTTCTAGTAAGATATATTACTATAAGAGAGTTTTCGATTATTATAAAGTAATAAACATTTTATTGTGAGATATTCTTTTTAAAAAAAAATGACATTTTTGATAATTACACAATATGTTACTATGAAATATATATACATATAGGAAGAGATTTTGATTGTGTGTGAGAGAGGGAGGGTATCTTTTCTTTGGGTGTGATTGGGATTTTAGGATTTGGGGGCTTTAAGATTGTAGTATCTTTTGATGATAGTGGAAGTTCTTATTTGTCATTTCTCGTTGTGTCAACTTGAACCCAAACAACTTTGTGTGTGTGTGTGTTTTTTTTTTCCTTCTTTCATTTTCTTCTCTCTATTATTATTTTTGTTCTTTATCGTAGTTTTTCACAACCATTTTTATGCCCGAGTAGGAATTAGGAATTGAGTGTAAACGCTTAGTGTATCTTCCTACTTATAGTTTTGTGGAGTAAAAGTAGACACCCAAAACAAAAAGGTTGTTGTTGATGTGATTTTGAGGACATAGTTACAAGCTTACTCAAGAGGATGTTGTTGACCTCTCTTTCTTTACTTCTTGATGGATGCAATATTGGTTAGCCTGTTCATGTTCATGTTGTGGCTACCTATATAAGTTTATTCCTGTAAATGCAAATCCCATTTCGTCCTACCATATGAAGCAACTGAATGTATGCTGAGATTGTCCTTGGTGGCCAAATTCCTTGGAGCAAATGATCAACTCCATTACATACGGTCTGCTAATAATTAGCCGAGAGACTTGAGCCCGGTATCCCTACGGACGAAAGCTTTTGATATCATATTGAATAAGGTTTCAACACCCACAATTCGTTGAGATTTTGGAACAAATTTAGCAGAAATTAATAATATGCTTATTACACAAATGAACTAAGATTTCCCTTTAGATTAGAACTGAGAGGTGAGAAGAGCTGGAGGCTCATGCTTTGAATTCCACATGCCGAATTACATACAGAGTCCTGCCTCTCGTTGACACATTAAACAGGCGACTGGTGAAGTAAAAAAAAGCGGAGGGAACATAAAAGACTACAAAGAAACCACACCCAAACCATTGTAGGGGTTTGTCATGGACATTGAACTGAAATATAAACATTTCGCCTTTTCTCTCATTTGTTTTTGTTGATCAATCGATGAAAAGACATGGGCTAATTTTTGATTAATTAGTAGCTGGTTTTGAATGGGTGGTAAACCTTGAGATAAAGCACTACACCAGCAATGGAGCCAGCAGCAGCTGCAATTGAAATGATTAGACAAGCAACACTCAGCATCTGGAGGCAAATCCATCTGGTACTCCACTTGGGTATCTTCTTCTGTACAATATACAGCTCAACCGGGAAATAGACTGTTAGAGGCCAAAAGCCGAATGCCCCTAGGATTCCCACCACCTCGTTGAAGAAAGGGAGGAGCATGGATATAACAGTGGTTGCAACCACAAAAGCTGATCGCCACACTAATCTGAAGAGGTTTAGGCTATAAGGGCCACAACCTGGGATTGGGATTTTGATTTCCTTGGTGCTGAAGTCACTGTGGGGCCATTTTTGGGCTGCCCATTTCCCAGTGAAGGCGAAAAGTGGCTGGCAGTAGACTTGATATGCTCCAACAAGGTGGACTACTACGGCAACATTTGCAATATCCAGGAGCCAAAAGGGGTTGTAGAAGCCAAATCTGGTTAGAAGGTTTCCAGGTGCAAGGTCCCCAAAAGCTGCATACCCCATGCACCCACAAAGCATGTAGAAAGCTGTTGTGACCGCAATATTTACTGAGGTGACCTTCTTCATTGTCTTTGATTCTGATGGTGGGGACTAGAGGGTGTCCTGTTAACCACAACATGGATTAGTCACTGCTTCAGGGATTTTTTATTTTTTATTTGGTTTGGTTTCCATGAGTTTTACAACTGATAATTTTTTTTATTTTTTTTTACCTGAATTTCGATGAGGATGATGGAATATGAGTATGCAAAAGCTATGTCGCCTAAAGCTTGGAAGCTCCTCCAAATCTTTTGGGTTTGAGTTACAGTTCCAATGCTTATTCCAGTGAGACTACCCTTGAAACCTCCAGCAGCTGCCATAGATATGAAGATCAAAGCTCAATTCATCAGCTCAAACAGATGAAGTCATTCAATTTTCTTGGCACAAATTAAAGCAACATCCATACCTACAACTTTGGCAACTCCAAGTGCAAGACCTATTGAAGAGTAAGTAAAGGACATGACCCCGGCCACAATTGAGAGCCACCATATTTGATCAAAGTCCGGGATTTGAGAAAATGCAATTTCCGCTATACCAAACATGATCATATAAGGGTTGCTTGATATGTGACACGGGTTCTTCCCCCTGCTCTCATGGAAACAATTAGACCTTTTCACCGCCCTGCCCATTGAAATTCAGCAGACCCATTAGTCCAAATTAAGATTGGAAAGCCAAAAGAAGGCAAAACAGATTTTCACTCACATCATGCTAATAGAAGCTGCAATAGTGTATCCAATGGCGACACCAAAAATATTCAAGTACTGAATTAGCCCACATACCTTGACCTTAACTCCACCTAAATGAGATAAAAAGATGAACAAAAATGACATTTTAGAACAACTGAAACAACCCCAGATGCTAAAATGACTAGAAAAGCTTGAAAACTGTTAAAATTGGTTACCGAGATTGGATCAAACTGCATCCATATAAGTATAGTTTCTCTTGCCGGAGACAGGGTCGCCAGAGCGGTAGCAGTCAGCTAGAAGTGATGAAGTGTAGTAAATTACAAAGGAGAACAAGAACATGACTGCTGGACCAGCAATCCATCCAAGCTGAGCTATAGCCCATGCTAAAGAAAGGACTCCAGAACCAATCACAGCTGTTATTATGTGGGCACTTGCAGTCCAAACAGTTCCTAATTCACATCAAGAAAATCCAACATAAGCTTCATCTCCATTTCAGGACTGAAAATGCAATAACAGGAGAGGCAATTAATATGTACAAAAGTACCAGTTCGCTTGAGGCGGCCATCGCCATTGAAGCATTTGGAGGTGTTTTGATGAGGAAGCACATCTATGGAGATATCAAAGACTTGGTGGTGGTGGTGGTTTTTTGTGGAAGCATTCTCACCCATCTTGTGGCCAAAAACAAAGAAGTTGTATTGAAAAAAGGCACAAAAAAAAAATGCAGGAAATGAAGCTTGTTATGTCAAAAATAGAAGTTGAAATACAGTTGAGAAACAAGTTTAGGAAGGTGGCTTATGTTTTACTTATTAACGACCTATCCCAAATGCCCAAACACACAGGAGGCAGAGAGTGTATGCAGAGAGAAGTTTGGAGGGGGAGGAGAGAAATGCATGGAGATATGAAATTGGTTGGGAGAGGAGAATTGACAATTTATAAGGGTGGTGTGAATGGAAAAGGAAGCAGTGATTGATATATAGACTAAACATGACTCATACTTGAGATGGGGATGGGCCACACCCAAACCCCAAGCTGCTCTTTTTCAAACACCTCATCACCCCAATGCATGAACAATTTGAGGTTGGTTCCAAGTCAATGTGCTCTCTTTTAGTCTATTATTCATCTCCAATGGCATTATAGATTGAGTTATGCTTCTTTGAGTAGATACATTCCTTAAGACTATCTTCAAAGTTGTCAAATAAGGTTGAGTGAGCATCATGTGAACCTAGTAAATACCATAGGTTATCTTTTCCATCTAGAGGCAATAATAGGAGTTCTAGTCCTTTCGCTTTAATACATTCAAATGTTTGGGGCTTGTGTCATACCACTAATGTTCAAGGGTTTAAGTACTTTGTTGGTTTTATTGATGATCGTTTTCGAGTCACGTAATTGTTTTAACTAAAAGACAGGTTCGGAGTATCTCATGTATTTAAACTTTTTTTATCAAGAAATAAAAAATCAGTTGGTATTTCGATTGGTATTCTTCAATCTAATGATGCCCTTGACTATTATGATAGTTCCCTATCCTCTTTTTGTGCCAGAAATGGAATTGTCCATCAATTTTTGTGCGTTTGCACGCCCCAACAGAGTGGGATGCTAAAAGAAAAAATTATCACTTGTTAGATGTTGCTCGTTCTATTATGTTTAATATGAGGGTTTCGAAATCTTATTAGGAGATGTTATTCTAACTGCATGTTGTTTAATAAATCGATTACCCTCCTCTGTATTGCATTAGAAGACTAGTTATATATTATTTCTTGATTGCCCCTAATTTTCTCCTTCTCTTAAAGCTTTTGGATGTGTTTTCTTTGTTTTATGATTTTTCCCTAAATAAAGACAAGTTTGATGCTCGATTTGTCAAATATTTATTTTTGGGATATTCTAGAAATCATAGAGAGTACAAGTGTTTTGATTTTGAATTTTATAAATTCTTTTATGTAGCAACCCACTCCCTTCTATATAAATATTGTTTGCTTTGGGCCCAAGGGGCCTCACGATTTTAAAATGTGTCTACATAATTAAGAGGAGTCCACCACATATATGTACCAAAAACTTCTTCCCCTATCCAGTGTGAGATATCACACTTTATTAATGTTAATTTAATTGAGACTAATTTATTTTTTTAAAATTATTTATCATGGTTTATAGTTAGAAAATGAGACACTTCAATCTAAGTCTATTCCTCTTTCTGTTGTTATTGATACTTTTGTATCTAAAGACTAACAAACCACTACAAATATATCAACAAAAAAGACTGCCTAGAGATAGTGAAGCAATTCATACTTAATCTCTACCTTTTTTGAGCTCGTCAATGGATGATCCTATACCACCACCTATTTTCATTTCCTCAATTCCCGATGAGGCAAACCTCTCTATTGCACTCAATATCCTCCTACTCATTATGTATCTTTAGATAGCCTTTTCCCCACCTTTCAGTGTTTTGGTCGTGCCTTGTCTTCTATTTCTATCCTTAATTCTTATCAAGAAACTTTTAATCATACTGCATGGAAGAAGAGATGCATGCTCTCCTAAACAGAGGTAGATGGAGCTTGTTGATTTGCCTCAAGGATAGGATGTTGTAGGCTGCCACTAGGTTTTCACTAATAAATCTCATCCAGGTGAGACTATAGAATAGTTGAAGGCTCAGTTAGTTGCTAAGGGCACTTAAACTCATGGTGGGTCTTTTTGAGACTCTCTTATTGCTCATCTTAATTCAATATGTATCATGATTTTCTTAGCTATTAATTTTGGGTGGAGACTACATCAACTAGATATGAAGAATGTATTTGAGTCAAGAAGCTATGAAAGGTCAACCTTTAAATTTTTATTTTCTTACCAAATTTACTTCCTTGATTCTAGGTTAATTGATTGACTTTATTTAGATAGGTTCCCAGTTTATTTTATTTTATTTTTTTTGTTATTCTTTTGAATAGATTTTCTCCTTGATCTTTTATTGTAATTTAGGAACATTATAGTTGTGGGTGCAATTAGCATCCTGAGGTTTGGGTCCCTATGGAGAGTCCTAAGGGCTTAGTCATGGAAGGTTATATATATATATATATATTCAGAATTTACACAAAAGTCTATGTGGAGCAACCACTTGGTTTTGCTATTAAGGGGGAGTCAGGAGTTAGAGTTTGCAAACTAAATAAAATTATTTATGGATTAAAGCAATCTCTTAAAGCTTGGTTTGATAAATCGAGTCCTATTCTTCTATCATTTAGTTTTAGAAGATGAAAATTTGACAACTCCGTATTTGTTCTCAAGAGGAACACTGGCATGGTAGTACCGATTATATACATGGATGATATTATTGTCTTTGGTGATGTTACAAGTATTGAAGAAGTGAAAGGTTACTTGAAAAAAATCTTTCAGACAAAGGATCTTAGGCTATTGCATTACTTCCTAGGCCAAGTTCACATGCTAGAGTTGAGATTATTTTGTCCCAAATGAAGTATGTATTGGACTTGCTTAGTAAAATTGACATTTTAGGAGTAGCTAGCTGACACCCCTATGGAGCAAAACAAGAATCTTAATGGAGATGATAACTTTGTTTTCAGATAAAAAAAGACATCAAAGTCTAGTGGGCAAGCTCATTTATTTGACAGTCACCAGACTTGACTTTATTTTTCCTATTAGAATAATGAGTCAGTTCATTTGTGGTAATCTGTTTATATGGAGGAGTAAACAACATAATGTAGTGGCTATATTTAGCGGTGAATCAGAATACAGGGCCATGGCACATCAAGTGTGTGAGTTAATGTGGATTTAGCACCTGTCATAGGAGCTTGGATTTTCTCTTAAAAAGCCCATGATTATGTATTGTGATAATCAGATTGCTATTCATAATGCTAGTAATTCAATGTTTCATGGAAGAACCAAACATATGGAAGTAGACTATCATTTTATCAAAGAAATTGTGATGAGAAAGAAAGTGATAACTCCTTACAACAGGTGATGTGTTTATTAAAACTTTAAATGTTAAAAAGTCATTAGTAGTTATTTGGTAAAGGGTGGATTAGTCTTTTTTTTTTTTTGTTAAAGTCTATATACATGCTCTATACTCTTTTCTCGTTGAGTAAGGCACATTTTTTTCTCTCACTCAATAGAAAGTGATTAGGATAGATGTATTTGAGGTAAGGACTAACTTAGCTGTGGGTGATGGAAGGAGTTCAATTTTGCCATGATGTATGGTATAGTGCTTCTTAGTTGACTGTCTCCTTCCCCCTCCTTGGTCGCCATTGCAATTGTAAGGAAGCTTGGGTAGTTGATAGTTGGGATAATTCTAGTGGTAGGGGCCTTGGAACTTGTCTTGTTTGAGATAGTTTCATGATTGGGAGTTCAATACTTTAGAGCTATTCCTTGAGGATTCAAGAGGTGGTGGTGCATAGCGATGGTGAGGATAAGATGATATGGGCTGTATCAAGAACAGGAAGTTCTGAATCAAATATTTCTGCTGCTCTTTGAAGACTAAGAAGAGAGGTTCTTTTCCTCCCAAGCTAGTTTGTGTTTCATGCACTCCTACAAAAGTGAGTTCCTTTTCTCAGGAGGCTAACTGGCAAAAGATGCTACATATAAAACTACATAAAAGGAGAGGACACATGCTAGCAGGTTAGGTTGTTTGTGTGAGAGTGAGGAAGAATTGATTATCATATTGTCATTCTTTGTGGCACACCTAGGGTCCTTCAGCATCTTATATATTCTCTATTTTTGGTATCTCCTGGATGCTTTTCCAATCTAGGAGGGAGATATTATTGTGTTGGCATGAGAGTTTTGTTAGAAAGAAGTATAGCAAGGTTTGGAGGACAACCCCTTTATATCTATTTTGGACCATTTGGCAAGAGCACAATTGTAGATCTTTCAATCATTTGGGCTGTTTGGATCAATAACTTAAAGACTCTTTTATTTATGCTCTTTTTTGTTGGTCTAGAGAGTCACTTGGAGCTGGCTCCTTGTCTTGCTAGATTTCATTGATTCTTTAGGATTATGTTAGTAGGGTGGTCTCTTTTTTTATTTTTCTTTCCTCTTTCACCTATAAACAAATTTTGTGTACTTAATATACACTTGTGTTGGCACCCTATTTTTTGGCACTTATTTACTATCATGAATTTTTGCCTATTAGAGAAAAATATAAAAAATAAAAAATAAAAAACATTGAACTTGGGACAGTTTATTTATTAAAAGAAAATAAGTTAGGATTTCTTGAGCTTGGAGATATATTGTGGAGATCCAAGTTGCTTATTGTGGTCTTTTTGACTTTCGGGGGGAGATTTGGCTGCTGATGTTACTCATTTGTCTGGTCGGCCAGTGTAGGACTCCTCAACTCTGGAAAGTATTCTTAAGAAACTGCATGTACAATATAAAGTTCTGGATAAACATGGTTTTGGAAATGAACTTCTGTCCAAAATAGAGAAAGAATGTGTGGACATTGATATCAAGTATGAGGGCTTTATTATGCTGCAGCAGAGCCAGCTCCAGCAGGTGAATGATCCATATTTTGTGACTTATTGCCTTTCATTTCCTATTTGGAATAATTTGTCATGTCTAAATTTCTGGGCATATACTTGTCTGTTTAATCTGTCATAGATTTTTCCTTATTGTATTTGTAGATGGCTTATCAGCAACACAGACCACTACCAGAGAGGACTTGGATTACTATGCAATGACGACTTTGTCTTGAGGCTCGTGAGAAACTATCCAAGGTATGTAGTATATATAATTTTCATCATGCAATATGGACAAGAAAATATTTTATAAATATTGTCAGTATCTTCTATTAGTGCAAATGGAGAAAATTCATTATCCTTTTTATGTTAAATGTTGATGGAATGAAGAGACATTACTTGTACAATTAGATTTTTTTTGGGTATTATATACTTTTGATTCATTTATGTTATAATAAAGTGGTTTTAGGTTATAAGAAAAGAAAAAGCTATTGCTTATCTCTACTTGTATTGACCTTTCTGTTGATCCACCTTTCTCATCTTTGTCTTATCTTTGCTTAATTTATGAAAATTATTTCTTTACCCTCAACCCTCTTCTGCATAACCAACCGCTAAGTGAGTTTTCTTTTTATTATCAGTTTCATGAAACATCTTGAGCATGTCTCCCTTTTAACCATCTAGCTCTAGTTTTTTATCCAACATCTTCCCCATAATCACCCTTCGAAATAGAGGTACCCAAGACAATTTAAACAGTTCAGTTAGTATCTTCTAAAACTTGTTATGACTAAACAGTTCGTTTCATCATTCTTATTCCGAATCTGAACTTGACACACTTTATTGTGATTAACTTCCTAGTCCTAATCTCCTACATTATTATATATATCACTACTCCTCTGATATGTCAGTTAGGTCATGCTGACATACATGCAACAATCTTGTAATTTCAAATTTTACATGAGCATACTGTTCATCTCATTTTGTGCAAAATACATGACAGGCTCAATCTCCTTTTTAGTGCAACAAAAAAAGTGAAACCATAATCATAATAAACATATTTATTAATAAAACTATATTTTATTACATCATGTTGTACTTTTAAGGGCTTTATCCTGACAAAACTTAGAATAATTTTCTTATTAAGTTCATATTATTTTTATTACGTTGTGAGCTAGATATTCTCTACGTTGATATACTTATATTCTCTGTGTAATACGTGTGAGTGAGTGTGTGCTGTGAGTGTGAACCTCACTATGTACATCTAGTTTTTTTTATTTTTTTATCGACATTAATTAATCAACTGATAGTCAGCTCATTGCACCTTTTTATCAAACACTTAGCTCGATTCTACTCAAATTTGGCTGAGATCAAACCACCAATATTTTTGCAATTCCATACTTTTATCCAAGACCATAACACACATTTTAAGGGTTTGGTACAGGGTTTGGAGGAGTGAGAATAACAATTTTATTCCTTCTTTCTCTCATTCCCATATTTGGATAATTTTATGCAGTGAGAGAGTGTCTACTACAATAACATAATAATTCAGATTTAAAAGATTCACACTCTCTTCCCAGAAACGATCCATGTGGCGAGTGTGTTCCGATGCCTGCTATAATAAATATAAAATAGTCTAAAATTATTGTTTTACCTTTATATTTCATTATGATTCTTACATTCTTATAATCTACTATTTTTAGTCTTATTATTTTTCGCTCATCGCTATACTGTTGGTCATTAACAGAAAAACCTTTCAAAATTTATTTATTTATTTTTTTTAAAAAATTATTATAAAGTAGAGATATTATTATTAATTTTATTTTATTTTTTATTCTCATTCCTATTATTACCAAACATTAAAATAAAAACAAATAATCAGATCTTAAATTATAAGTCGATTCAAACACTAAAATGAAGTCATTAAATATTTTATTGACACATAAATAGTAATAAAAAACAAAAATACTTTTCTATTCCCCTGTCCGCTTACCAAACACCCCCTAAATCGATGTTGAGCTGTGAAACGTGCAGGCGAAGCGGTGGCGCCAAAACAATTGAAAAAGGGTGGAGAAGAAAGATGGAGGTGGAAGCGATGGGTCACATCCTCTAGTCTTGTATTTGTTGGAGACTTTGGGGTCACAAAGTTTTGTTTTCACGACCATGGGTTCCAGAAAAACGCAGCGTTCCAAGGGTTGCAGGAAAGCCCTAGCTCCCTCACACTCTCCTCCTCCTCCTCCTCCCACTCTCGAAGCCCTAATCATTCAAATTGATGCTCCACAGGTACACCCATGCCCTTCTCTTCCATTTCGCTACTGTGCCCTTCAGGTTTCATGCTTTCATTACCTTGTTTGGATAGAGGGAAATTTGGCTGAATTTTTTTGTTTAGAATATGAATTCAAAAATCTATTTTGTGAAGTATAACCCAAAAATAAATCAAATGGGTGCTCGTCCCTGATACTTTGTGGTTGTGTTTTTTGTTTTGTTTTCTCCCTTGTTCAAAGCTATGAAACATAACGCTCAATTGAGTTGATTCAAAGCTCCAAAACTGAAAAGGAAACACCTTTTTCCTTTTTCCTGCCTATCAGAAAACGAAAGATTCATTTACAACTTATTTTTTTGATAGACAAATAAGAATAGAAATAAATGAAAATTTCCAATCAAGTAAGGATGAGCACAGTACACCGGAAGTATACAAGCGACAAAACAGAAAGAAGCAAGCTACGACCAGAACCCTGAGCTATTACTTAAAGCTCAACCATTCAATAAAATCTATCAGAGATAGTGGACCAGCTTTGATCATCAAGATTCATTTACAACTTATGATGTCAATTGCATTTTGGCTTTCATCTTTTCTTTGCTGAAGGTTTCTCAATAAAAGTAGGATGTATGGATTTTGGTGTTTCATGCCAATTTAACTGATGGGTTTTGGTGGTTTAATTTGTTTACTGCAGTTTGGTTCTTAGACAGATTTTTATGTGAAACATTTTTGTGATTTTATTGTCTGGTATTTCAGGTTCTAAAGCTTCCACGCTTGAAAAGCTTGTATTACCTTCTCACTCATTTATCTGTAAACATACCAATATGTTGTTCTAGTGATGATGCTGCTTCAAATTACTGGAGCATGAATGGGTTTAAAATCACCTTTACAACTATACATAATCTCTGCAGTACTATGTTCAATGAACTATGTAAAAGGTTTAAAGATTTGAGTGATGTTTTTGCACGCCGGGATCTTGGAGAATCTAGTTTGCATTCAGATATGTGGGGCACTGCCAAAGAATTGACACTGCTTTTAAGATGTTGTATAGTCAGCTTGAACTTGCTTGGATCTGACCAAAGCCTTCTCTTTCAAAAATGTCGAGTTCTTCTTACGATCCTTAGCAGATTTTGTTCTCAAGGCTTAAGTGAAGGGAGCGAGAAAAATGCCTTCAGCTTCAAGAAATCAGTTTCTTGTGGACACACATGTAGTGAGGGTGGTTATGCCACCTCCATTTGTGAAGACTTTGTTGCTTCCTTCCATTTCATAGAACCGTCTGATCCATTTCTTCCAGTTTCATGTTCACTGCTTGAGGTAATTCAAACAATTCTGGAATTTCTGCTAATTGTTGTATTGGAATATACTTATTGATTTTGGCAATAAAAATATTACAATTCATATGTCATTGATAAAACCTTTGCCATCTCCTAAATTCCTCTTTCTTTTCTTTTCTTTCCTTTCCTTTTCTCTCTCTTTTCTTCTTCTTCTTCCTCCTCCTCCTCCTCTTCTTCTTTATTATTTATTTATTTTGGGTTATATGTTATGGATCCAATGTCTCATACCACTGTTGGATTCTGAAACTCCAATTGTTGCCTGCCAATGTGTCAATAACTTGTTTTGAATTTACAAGTTTAGTATGTAATGAAATAATTAATAGGTTGGGGGGGATTACAACTTAGTTGATGTTGATTGAGAAAGGTAATGGTCCCCTTTCTGTGTGTTATCAGAGAAAGTTTTGCAAATTTCTACTTGATACGATGCTGTAGATCCTTCATCTCATACCTTGGTTACGAAAGGACCAAAACATAAGTTGGTGTCTATATAGTACGTGGAACTTGCTGTATATTTACAAAATTGGTATCTAATGGAGTGATTAGTGGCTTGGAGTGATTATGAACTAGTAAGACATTGATTGAGAAACAAAAAATGTTCCCCTATGTATGCTTTTCAAGATAGTTTTTTGCAATTTTCTGTTGCACATATGTTTCATATGTGTGGTAAGGAGACTGATCCTTTGGATACCATTTTTAATGGAACTACTTATCATGGCTTTGATATTCAGTTATTGGTCCGAATCACAGTGAGTGTTATGGTGGGACCTTGAAAAGCTAGTTTGCAGTATGACTTATCTTAAAATCTGAAACATCAAGAAATATGAACAAGCACATGTTGGATCAACTGAAAAGGCAAATTGTATAGTTTACCACATATGATATGATACACAAGTTCATCATATGACTTACTATCGACTGATATGTGTTTCATTAGTAAATAGTATAAATTATAAAATTTGAAACGTCAAGAATTATGAGAAAGCACATGTTGGATCAACTGAAAAGGCAAATTGTATAGTTTACCACATAAAATATGATACACAAGTTCATCATAGACATTCCTGTGTTGGTTTGTTACACTAACACATACTAAATTAGATGTTGATAATTATATTGAATATTTGGTCTTTGGTTGGTATCCTTAGATGTGCCCATAGAACTATAAACAATTAAATTTTATATTTTTTTCCATCATTTAAATAGTGTACCAGTAATCTTAAACTTGTTCTTTGCCTATATCTGGTGGTTACTGGTCTTAAAATTGAGATAAATAAGTGCCTGTTAGCTGGAATAAATAATTTAAAGCCAACTTAGGCATTTAGTCTCTTTTGTGGGATGCCAGTTACACTAGTTGCCCCTGATTTTCCTAAGGTTCCCCCTAGGAGGTAATCTAATAGGTGCTTCTTTCTGAAAAGTCTGGTTGTGGAGAAGGTCTCTAAACATCTTGACAGGTGGAAGAAAGCATATCTGTCCTTTGTGGGAAGAATTACTTGGTTCAGACTTATTTAGTACATATATCGATATATTACCTTTACATTTTTGAAGTGTCTAGAGTTCAAGAAAATTCAAAGAGACCTCCTTTTGTTTGAGGTCTTAGGACTGGATTAGGCTTTGGGGGATATTTTTAAGGAATAGAGCTTTCATTTACAGGTGGTTTTGTTCTTCACTAGAGAGAGTATTTTTTGCGGTTGCCAGATATATGATGTGGGACAACCCTAAGATGGCTACTACAAGCAAGTGGTGCTTAGTCGATGCTTTGCTATTTTATGCTTTATGAGAAAGAATGAGGAACTAGGGTTTATTGTCTCAAAACAGAAAGTAAAATTTAAGAAGAAGAAAAAGAATATAGAGAAGGAAGAGAAAAAATAAAACTTAAAGTCTGACAGAGGTTGCATAGGAGTCTCTCTTTGAGGAAAGCATATGAACTTTCACCATTATAGAATAGAGAGAGAGAGAGAAATGCTAGTGTCTTACTAACACCTTCTAGGAGTCTCATCAATAAAGGGAAAGAATGGAGTCTCACTATTAAAAATTGCAAAATTGGAAAAAAATGATGATGGTTGTTGTACTTTTTATTTATAGCAATTGGCCTTATCCATAAATTTGAGAAACCCTAAAAACCATATAGAACCATAAAAATGAAAAAGGAAATTTGACCTATATATAAGCCTATTAGGATTCTTTTTTTTTTTTCTTTCTTTTTTTCTTTTTTATAATTTTTTTAAAAGTTTAATCTTTGGATTGGCCTCCTGTGTCTTCATTTATTTTTAAGCTTTTAATCCATTAGACTTTACCTCATTTGATGCTTGTCATCTCCAGCCTAATTCTTGTTTGAGAGTTCTGTTGCAGCAATACATCCCTTGACATGGAATTTTTTCCTTTAGGTATTTGCTGATGAGCTTTTGGTGCATAAACCATTGAGGGAGTACTTTATGCTAATTGATTCAGTTTCCTCTGCAAGTGAAATGTTATTTATGTGTCACTCTAGTCCTGGTCATATTGGAAGTGTGCTGGAGGTGCTCTCTTCTCATTTTCTCCTATCAGTTTGTGATGAGCAAGCCTGTGAAATTTTCCTCAATAGATTATTTTGGCTGCATCAGAAGGATTTCAGAGTTCCTGAACTGAGCCTGACTGCAGCCATATCATTGCTTCAGAACCCCATCATGCTTTCTGCACCAAAAATTTTCCAGGCACATATAGTTTCGTTGGTTTCTGAAGCCACTATTATTGACTTGGATCCTGAGAATACGAGACCAAATGTTGGACTTATGAATTGCTACCTATCATTGTTTGAAACATCTGTAATCTTTTACAACAGACACATATCTAGTTTGCAAATAGATGGCCATCCTATAGGTTTTAAAGATTCTTTTATCAAATCGTCAACCTCTGATGGAGGCTTTCAGCTATCTTTTGAATCTTATATACCGTCAGTCATGAGAAATAAAATGAATGGTCTAATTACACAGTTAGAGAATTCATGGAATTCGTATTTGAGCAATAGGTTTTCAAGAACAAAACTTGATTTGGTCACTTCTGCTGTCACATTTGTAAAGGAGAACCAATATATTCTGGATAAATCATGCAGAGATGACATTGTGTTAATCTTAAGTCACATGATACCTGAAGCTCTTTCTGGTGATGATAGTGATACTGAATTACATAAGGAGGGAGATGCAAGTTTGCAAGATACTTATCTTCTTGCTTCCATTTTGAAGTTAATAAGTAGCTCAATGTTGCAAGCTATTTGGTGTATCAGCCATAGTGGGAATCCTGGTTGTCTGAAAACCTTCAAAGACTTATCTTCATGTAAGGAATATGAATATATATTGGGCATCATTGCCAATTTTGGACGGTATAATATCCATCTTCCAATCTCGAAGTTCTTAAGCCATGTGATGGACCACTCAACAAGACATAAGGATTCCAAGATGATGCTCTTGCATTTTTCAGGCATGCTATCAATAAGTTTAGCTATTGGAGTTGATTTCGTGGTTAAAGGTTGCACACTAGCAATGATGATAATTCTGAATCTATTTATTTTTGAAGAAGGCAATTTAGATGCATTGAGACCATTACTTGTTTCCAAGGTGGAATCCTTTTCATCTGGAATATCATCTGGTAACATCCAACGGGTAAAATTGTTTATTCTAAAATTGGCTTGTTGAGTTTATTCCTTGTTATTAATTCCATGTAGTCAAATTTCTGATTAATGATGCAGGTCCTGGTGGAACAGAATTCTAGCCAAATGGTTGCATCAAAATTTCAGAAGGTTCAAACATTGTACTTGAGGTATATGATATGTTGTTTTGATCTTGTGAGCTTGTATCTGGGCAGTTCTTTGTTAATTGATCTAAGACTTTATTCCTTAATTTCTTGCCCCTTTATAATCTTTTCCCCCCCTCTTATCCCTAAATTTTCTTATAAAAATTCACTTTTCAGCAAACTCTTCTTTTTCTATAGTATGATTATTACTAAGAAAGTTGAAAGAATGGAAAGATATCAATGAAAAAAATTAAATGGCCACACCTTAATAAAATAGGAGTTTCTGACAAGGATCTCATACCCACACCCATGTCATGTCAGGTTGACATGGGTATGTTGGGTGAAATTGAAGGATCTAGGTATCATAGCATATTAGTCATGCTCTACTTTTTATTCTTTAAATTTGGGTTTTACATATGTCATTCTTCAAGCCTTTTATTTATATCTATAAAAAAGTATGTCATTCTTTGAGCTGCTCCTTTGTGATGATTTTCCTTCTATTTATAAAGTGTTGATATCTAAGAAAAAAAGCAGGGTTTTGCATGCTCTGGAATGCAATGCAGAAGAAGTTAAGTTTGAATTTGCCATTGTTGTCAATTTTAAGAACTCAAGTCTTATGTATAATTTTTCTTTACATGTTCTAAAATATTGGTGTTTGTTGCCATAATCAGACATTGACACCTTATAAAAGATACAAAGTGCATGCTTGTCCTTTTGGGATATAAGAAATGTGAAAGAGAAATATATTCATATATGTTATCTTGTTCGTGATGTAAAATAATTGAATTATTTGAAAATGTATCTTGAATAGAGAAGATTGTTAGTGATGCCATTAATAACAACTCTTTTTTAATATCTATTTTTTATTTTTTGTTATAGATCTTGATATATGCCTCATTCAGGAAAACTTCAAATTTGGTTCTAACATTGGACACATAAAGTGGAATATATTTTAGGGGTGAACCCTTGTTTACTAGATGCATCAATGATGTTTTGCAGGAGTTAAGCTATCCAGTATTTATGTATTATAGACAGTTCAAGGAGAACCCTGCGAAGATCAGAACACTGAAAATTTCCAATTAATATTGATTTTTCAAAAGAAAAGCAGCTAATTTAGTTTATAGTTTCCTCACAATAATAGATCTCAAGACCTCATGAGGGCGCCTAACAAAGGTTATTTAAAGAAGTGACCTTAATTTAAAACTAGTTTTATATTTTCATTTTTCACATCAATGTTGAGATATAGGTTTTTCTGAAGTTTTTATAAGTAAAGAGAAAACTCATGAAGTTGCAGAAAGACAATTATATACTTCAATCAATTATCAAATTTCCATAAATTTATATAAATATTGTGAGTCAATCTTATGATGTTTGTCCCAACATACAAATTTCAAACCCATAAATGTAAATTGTCAATTGGTTGCTCTGTAGTGTGGAGAGGGGCTTCTTATAGTACAGGGTTGCTGATCACTGAGTTCAAGAGGGGTCTGATGCATATATTATTATTATTATTATTATTATTTATTTATTTTTTTCGATAGGTAAATCTTTGTTTCCATTGGGACTTGAACCTGAAACCTCCCACAAATCCTCGCCATCCCTTTACCACTTGAGCCAGGCCTCAAGGGCGGGTCTGATGCATATTGTAATCTGAGTTTTGTTGTAGATTTCCAGGATTGGAAGATACAAGATGTGGTAGTTTTTTTGAATTACATTCAGGTGGTGAATGGGTATGTGAGTAGGGAGGAAACCTTGCCACAAGAAATTCTTGGTTGAATATAAGGAGGTGGTGAGAGGAGGGGATGATTCGTAGTTTATGGCAACAGTTGATAGAATCCTTTCTGTCAACCATTAGAACGGGATATAATCCAAAATGTAGT
>JBAPGN010000356.1:0-29457 GCA_037355405.1 Vitis amurensis | reverse complement strand
CCAATTCCTTCATGCTCCTTGGCCTTAAAGAATAAGCCATATTTTTGCCTTGTCCTTTCAAAGTGAAAGGAAATTAGCTTGAGTCTCATCAAGTCTAATTTGAAAGGCTCCCCCTCTCTAAAGGTATTACAAACCTCCTCAAACTCCTTGATGTGAGCATATGGATTTTCACTCTCCATTCCATGGAAATTTGGTAGGAGGGGCACAATATGGGACCTTATAACTAACTGCTCAAGAGGGGGTAGGATGCATGAGGGTGCACTCATCCTTGGTGGATGCATTCTATCCCTCATGGATAGATATGCATTGGGATTACCCCCTTGACCTTGTTGAGAATTCTGATCCTCTGGTGGAGGGTCCATGATATTTACACAGATATCCAACTCTGTGTCTTGAGGATTCTCAATCCTTACTAATCTTCCCTCTTGGTCCCTAATCCAATAGGGCATGCACAAGTTACTACTTACCTGAAATAAAACAAAAACAACAAAAACAAAAGAAACCTAAAAAAAAAATTAAGGTTAGAAAGAAAATGAAAATAAACCTAACAAAAATTAAATGAAAGGAAATGAAGTTAATGAAAAAGGAATTCACCAAACTTGTGATGGATTCACAAGTAGCCTCTAAAAGGTTGCATCACTGTATTGTGGCACCATCCCCGGCAACGGCGCCATTTGATTCATGCCCAGTCGGGTCTTTTAATCAAAAATATTTATAAATCCTATGACCTTATACTGGCATAGCAAAGCTACTATAGTATAGCAGTTCTAGGGTCGAACTCAGGGATGGGTTTTCACTCTATCAGTGACAGGCTCTAAAATTGAAATTTGAGTCTGATGATTTCCTTTAGCACAAACTTGAAGTTTAAAAGAAAAATAAAATTGTTTTGAAAGTGGTGATTGAAACTAAACTCACATATAAACTAGTAAAAATTGGAAGAAAGAAAGTCTCCGGAGCTAGAGGTTACTAGGTTTCAAGTTCAGAATGCAAAGTGGAAAATTCCGGATTTTTCTCCTCGGCATTGGGGATTTAACCTATAGTTATTTCCCGAATCGGTATAGGTTTGACAGATGAAGATTTAATCCATAAAAAGTCAATAGAGATGGTAGTCAAGGTCCATTAATGGCTTAAGACACTATGGGTTATCACCTTGAATCACTTTCCAATGGCTCGTACATGATAACTTAATGGACTGATATGGATCTACGCAATAAGCATCCACAGAGACTGAAGCTTACCAATGTTATTGGCCAGTCAAAGTGATTCTAAGGGATTTAAAGCAAAACTTTGGATTTAGAAGCCATTTATGGACTCAACTACCTGAATTTAATGCACGAAACTTTCCACCTTTTAATCTGGACTTTTCACCTAGCTTCCTTTACTCCAAGAAACTATAAGTTTAGCCTCTCATCCTCTGGGAAAACATCCTCAGAGGCTGTTTGGCTTCCAAGAAAATAGAAAATAGTAGAGAGAAAAAGAAAGCAAAAGAGATCTCTGTATTTCACTAAGTGTAGAATTTACATAAGTTGGTCTCCTGGAGAAAGCTCCCCGAGAGTGTTTTTTCAGTGTTTACAAGAGATTTTATATAGGAAGGTAATTTTACCCTTCCTTGGATACTTTCTAGCTAAGGAATTACATGAGTGGCTGAATACAAGGAGAAAATGGAAATTTAGACACAAAAATATCAGAAGAAAAAGAGTCGGCAAAAATATCCCAATTTTTCGATGTTGCATTGTGACATGCGAAAATTTCGCAAGTTGATTTTGCAACTTAGAATTCACTTTTGCACGTTGAGATTTAAGTTCACAAGTTGCAAAATCAACTTCACATGCTGGCTTCACCATGACTACACAGCTGCTATCCATTTTTACATTTCGCACGTTGGAGTTCCAATTTCGCACTGTGCGAAATTGTCCCTCAGCTTGATGCAGTTGTCTTCCGAAGGCCATATCTTCCTCATTTAAGCTCCAAATCATACATGGTTTGAATCGTTGGATTTTTGACTTTCTCAGATTTGAAATGGTATATAGAATGTAGAAAATAGACTTCGGGAAGTGCTCCAAAAGTGTGATGGAAGACTGCAGCTGTGTCCCCTATTTTCATCACCCTGTTTTCCTCTTCTCCATTGTTCTTTCCTTGCATACTTTGAACGACTAAGGCAAAGGATTATGAGGATCCAAAGCTTGGTTTCTTCATAAATTTAAGCTTTCCAAAAGCTTTGCCATGAACTATATATAGCTCTCCCTCATTCTTAAATTGCTTTGGTGGGCATATAGCTATCAAAAAGCACCAAAACTTAACACAATTGTTAGAAACGATTGCAAGGGTCTCTAACATGTTAATTGAATTAAAAGGTAATAATTACTACTCAAGGGTGTTTAAAAGAGCTAATTACAAGCTACAAAATAGCATGTTTTGAGTAGTAATCACCTAGCACTTTCCATTCAAGGTGATCTTTAACCTTGGATTACCTGTCAAAAGCGAACAAGAGATAACAATTAGACCTCCGTGGAGCAAGATTGCAAGCAATAAGAATCCATGGAATCCGAAAGCTTACCAAGTATTGGCTTTTCTAGAAAATCCTACCTTCAAACCACCTCCCAAAAGCTCGCAAGAGATAAACTAGTGCATCTCCATGGACGGAGATCACTTGCCTTACCAAGTGTTGGCTCAGGTGAATTGAAGGCGTTTTAAGTTAACTAAAAAGATAAAAACCATTAACGGGTCACACTTTCTCTTCATTAAAAATGGAAACAACAAAATCTCACACTTATGTAGTCGGAACCTTACTTAGCTTCCTTCACCCAAGAAACAAAAAGCCTAGCCACTCATCCTCTGAGAAAACATCTCAGAGAATGTTTGGCTAGCAAGAAAGTGAAAACGGAAGAGAAAGAAAAACAGAGCAAGGTTCTGTATATTCTATATATTTATATATCTATCTATATATCTATTACAATGGATGTAAGGGAATATATATAGAGAAGTTTTTCCAACCTTCCTAGCTAAGAAATCTTATGATTGGTGGATTACAAGGAGAAGAATGGAAATTTATACAAAAATATCTGAAGAAAAGATCTAAAAGAGTCGGTGCACAAAAATCCCAGTTCGCACGTAGATTTCACATGTTGAGCTCCAAGTTCGCAAGTTGCAAAATTACTTTCACAAGTTGGGCTTCTCTGTGACTGTGCGGCTGTATTCCATTTCCATTTCGCAAGGTAGGCTTTAATTTCGCACGTTGGAGTTCCTCATTTCAGCTGGATGCAGTTGTCTTGCGAAGGCCATATCTTCCTCATTTCAACTCCAAATTGTACACGGTTTGAAGCGTTGGATTCTTGACTTCCTGATCTTTGAAATGGTATATAGCATGTAGAAAATGGACTTCGTTAAGTGCTCCAAAAGTGCAAAATAAGACTGCAGCTGCTGTCCTCTGTTTTCTTCACTCTGTTTTCCTCTTTTCCATTGCTCTTTCCTTGCATACTTTGAACGACTAAGGCAAAGGACTATGAGGCTCCAAAGCTTGGTTTCTTCATGAATTTGAGCTTCCAAAAGCTTTGCCATGAACTATATACAGCTCTCCCTCATTCTCAAATTTCTTTGGTGAACAAAAAGGTATCAAAAACACCAAAACTTAACACAATTTGATTAAAAATGATTGCAAGGGTTCCTAACATGCCAATTGAGTTAAAAGGTAATAATTATTACTCAAGAGTGTTTAAAAGAGTTTATTACAAGCTATGAAATAGCACTTTTTGAGTAGTAATCACTCCCCCCAACCGACATATTGCTAGTCCCTTAGCAATGAAGGAGAGAAAGAGAAAAATAAAAATAAACAATACTATAATTTACAACATCATGCTGATCAAAAAACAATTTTCAAGTGGCATGATGATCTAACTCTCACATGGAACATTAAAGAAATAAAACTTAAACTTCAACAAGAGTTATCAAATAATTTATCTAATCACAATTCTTAAGGAGAAGGCATTATGCAAATTTAAGCTTTAAAAGAGTTTCCACTCACAAAGGGTCAAACCTTACTCTTCCACAAAAATCTAAGTGTTATTTATTAGCTTCCGAATATAGTATGTTGAACTAATCTCTCCCCTCAACCTAGTTCTTTTCAAAGCTTAGCAAACTAATCAACCCTCCAATAGGCTAAGAACGCACCTCTTGGTTCACAATTTTTTTCATTGTAGGAGTACAAGACTTAAAGGTATTCTTTTCTAAATTGTCCATGTAACGGGGGTCCATCGATGACTCCCAACCAATTAAGGTTTAGGGCATCAAGCTTTAAGGATCTTTCAACCACTAACTCCTCGGATTTTACCCCAGACTTTTGAGAATGAATTTTTAAATACCCAAGCACCTACAGTATGCTAAACTCCACCTATTCACCCATGTAATGAGCATTGAGGTCGGTGACTCCCAACCAATTAAGGCTTAGGGCACCAAGTTTTAGAGATTTTCACCATAAACCCCTTAGACCTTGCTCGGGTTTCAAGGCAAGCAAACATTTTTCTTTCTTTCTTTATTTTCTTCAAAGACTCATTGGCCTTTTACAAGGTGTCCCAACACTATTAAATGAGGTCAAAGGTACCAAGTCTAAAATTTTCCTAAGTCAAGAGGGAAATATTTTTTCATCTTATAATCGGAACCTATTGTGCACAGTGTGTGAATAGCTTAAAGTGGAAGAACTGAGGTTGAATTCAATAGAAGTTTCAACAATTCATCAACTATAGTCAGCATAATACAAACTCTAAGTCAAGTAAAAAGACAAAAATTCAATTTCTCCCTTTTCATTTTGAAAATTTTTCCTTAATAACCATGGAGAGTAGAATAAAAACTTTTAAAATTTTTTAAAAAAATTAAACAAAAAAAAACAGTTAAATTACCAAAATAACTTAGCATTATTAACAATACTTACTTCCTCAACTCTCCCCCCAACCAAGCTGAACATTGTCCTCAATGTGACAAAAGCGATTGAAAAACAGGGAGGAAGTGGTACCTCCTGAGTGACATGGAGTCTGAGTCGTATAGGAGAAACCACATGTTTCAAAGAAAACATAAGAGTTAGTGAGTAGAGGAAATAGAAAAATGCCAAGTTTAAACAAAAATGATGTCTATATATGATGTATCATCAGTAATACATCTAATCCTAGAATATAAGACATCAAAACATGGAATTATGTATACTAATATAATAAGTAAATACAAAAAATAAAAAGATGATCAAGTAGTGGTAGGTTCATGCGGAGCTAATGCGTCTGTGGTGGCCTCTTGAATGGGTTGGATCAGGACTTTGGCCTCTGTTCTAGTAGTCTCCTTAGGTGGCATAGTCTCCTTAGTTGGAGCTATGGGCTCTGATGGTTTAAGGAGGTTAGAAATGGAGTGAGAGGCTTTGTGTGTGATCTCAGTGAAAGGGCTCTCCTCTTTAGATGCATGGTTGCGGGGCTCTCTTCGTATTTTCACAACTTTCCTTGGCTTTGCAAAGTGTTTTCGCAAACCTCTCTTCATTTTTCAAGTCATTTTTATAGCCTGGAGGTCATTTCGTAGCTTGGAGATCATTTTGCAGCCAAAGGGAAAAAAGAAAAACATTTTCGCAGCCCATTTTGAAGCTTGAAAATCATATCGCAACCATTTCAAAACTTGGAGATCATTTCATAGCCATTTGGAAGTTTGAAAATCATTTCGCAACAAACAGCCATTTTCGCAGCAAATGGAGGATTTAGCAGGGGGTAGCTATGGGGCTGCGAAAACATTTCGCAGCCAAATGGGATTTTCGCAGCCGGGTGCCATTTTCGCAGCCCATTTCGCAGCTGGGAAATGGGGTTGGGCGGCTGCGAAATGGCACTCGTGTGCCAAAGGGTGGTTTCGCAGCTGCGAAACACCCTTCGAAATGGCTCCTCGGCTGCGAAATTCCCGCTCAGCTTTGTGCGTTCGTCTTCAAATGGCCATAACTTTTTCATTTCACCTCCAAATCGCGTACCGTTTGAAGAACTGGACTCCTGACTTCAAAAGCTTCAAAACGAGATATAGTATACATAATTTGAGCTCCAGGAAGTGCTCCAAAAACGTGTCCAACAGTAGTAAAATGGAGGTGCGACATTTCCGCTCATGGTTTGCACAGTCATCTTCAAACAGCCATAACTTCTTCGTTTCAACTCCAAATCAAGCATCGTTTAAAGCTATGGACTCCTAACTTCCCAAGATTTGAAACAAGATATAGTACGCATGAAATGAACTTTGGGAAGTGATCGAAATGTGTCCAACAATTTCCAAAATGGGGGTGCAGCTGTGACAATGGGAGTTTTTACTCTTTGGGATTTCGCAGCTGTTTCGCAACTGCGAAATGAGGGTACTGTGCTGCAAAATGGAACTCGTGTGCCAAGAAGTGGTTTCGCAGCTGCGAAAATTTTCACAGAGAGGGGGCCTGAGGCTAAGAAATGATCTTGTAGTAAAGTGCCAATTTCGCAGCAACTTCTTTTAAGCTGCGAAATTTCGCAGGCCACTTCTTTTCCCCTGCTTTTGCACTTTTCTTGCTCCAAATGATTTTCCTTCAATTTCTTTGCAATTTCTCTTGATTTTGATCATCCAAAAACCTATATTACATCAAAACAAATTAAAATTAAAGTATTAAAATCAAAGTTAAAGCATTGAAATCAAAATTAAAGCATTGAAATCAAAATTTAAAACAAGTAATAAGTAAAACAAAAATGTATGGACTAGCTAGCCTGTAATAAGACTAAGTCCATCAAAAAAATTTGATCCTGATTTAGCTTGCCCGGATCCCATATGAAGTTTGCATCCCTCACTTGAGACTTGCTCTGTATGATTTTCCCATACAAAGCTTGGGGGAAAGATGGAGGCATGTGTTTCATCATTTCTTCCTTGA
Source organism: Vitis amurensis (assembly GCA_037355405.1). Lineage (NCBI taxonomy): Eukaryota > Viridiplantae > Streptophyta > Magnoliopsida > Vitales > Vitaceae > Vitis > Vitis amurensis. Next base: position 22,565 of record JBAPGN010000356.1, on the reverse strand, counting down.
TGACTATTCTCTGTGGTTCTTCATCTACATTAAAATCATAGTCATCTTTTTCTATGCTTTTCCCCTTTTTCTTTCCTTTGATTTCCTCCCTCTTTTCTTTCTCTGTTTCACTCTCTACCTTATGCTCTAGCTTGGATGTGGGCAGATCAACCTCTTTAACACTCCTCAAAGTGATAACCGTTTCAATTTCCTTCACCATTGAAGATTCTCTCTTTTAAGCTTCCACTTGATGGATACCCTTGGAATTTTTGATGAGGTTGAGAAGGAAAGTTTCCTTTTTCTTGCACTTTGTTGAGGTTGGCAAACCTTGAGATTGAATATTGGAGATTATCTATCTTTTGAGATAGATCACTTTGCACTTCATCCATCATTTTATTCAATGAACTCTCTACACTATCAATTCTTTGACTGAGATGAGCATTGATGGATTTTGAGCTCCAACAAAGTCTCCCACGACCTTGCTAAGATTCACCATAGCTTGATCAAGGTTTGAGGCTTGCTGTGGTGCTTGAGCAGGTTGCTTGTACTGAGGTGGCTGTGGTTCCCAAGAGAAATTTGGATGGTCCTTCCAATTGGAATTGTAGGTGTTGTAATCACCAAACATTTCCCTCACGGCTGGAATGGTAGGACACTCATCCACCAAGTGCTCATAAGATAGACAAATGGCACAAGGCATAGCTTGCAATGGTGTCTGAGAGATGGCTTGCACTTCTTGCATGTTCTTCATTTCTAGCTCTTCCAATCTCCTTGCCATAGCTGCAATCTTTACCTTCATGTCTATGCCGTCATTCAAAATATACATCTCACCCTTAGCATTAGGTTGAGATGTCATTCTTCCCATATCTCGAGCATTTGGTTCATCCCATCCTCTTGAAACTTCAGCCACATAACTCATGAAGTTCATGGCTTCCTCTGCTATCTCGTATTCAATATGGCATGCACAACTAGCAATTTGTGAATTAAAAACAGAGAAAACAAAAGAAAAAACAAGAAGAAAAAAAAAATTAAGGTTAAATAAAAACTAAATAAAAGGTATACTAAAATATGAACAAAGAAAAAGAAACAAATAAAAAAAGTTAGTAAAAGGAAAAGAAAATTCACCAAACTTGTGATGAAGATCACAAGTACTCTGAAAATGTCATATCACTGTAAAGTGGCACCATCCCCGGCAACGGCGCCATTTGATTCGTGCCCAATTGGTGTCTCAGCTGATACATGTCTAGCTGGTGCTCCTTGATTGAGGGAGTAATCAACAAAATTTATAACCTATTACACCATGTACTAGGGTAGCAAAGACAAAGCTACTATAGCATAGTGGCTCTAGGATCGTTCACTAGGATGGGTTTTCACTTCACAAATGATATTAATTCAAAGTTGAATTGGTGCCTTTTCATTTCAAGGTTAGCTTTAAAAGAAAACATAAAGATGTTTGAATGAAAAAGGTTTGGTTTTAAACTAACCAAAGATAGTAACTGATTTTTACTTACAAAGAAAAGATGTTTCTTGGAGTTTCTGATCACTAGGCTCAGATTCCTCATACAAAAAAGAGAGTTCTGGTCACTTGTTTCTTTTCCTTGCATTAGAGAATTAACATATAGTTCCTTCTCCAACCGGTGTTGTACAGATGCTTCCGATTAATGGGTTCAAACACTAAATCCCTCTCACTGATGCATCTTGCAATGGCTCATACCTCTCACCTAGCACTTGCCATTCAAGGTGATCTTTAACCTTGGATTACCCGTCAAAAGCGAACAGGAGATAACAATTAGACCTTCGTGGAGCAAGATTGCAAGCAATAAGAATCCATGGAATCCGAAAGCTTACCAAGTATTAGCTATTCTAGAAAATCCTACCTTCAAACCACCTCCCAAAAGCTCGCAAGAGATAAACTAGTGCATCTCCATGGACGGAGATCACTTGCCTTACCAAGTGTTGGCTTAGGTGAATTGAAGGCGTTTTAAGTTAACTAAAAAGATAAAAACCATTAACGGGTCACACTTCTCTTCATTAAAAACGGAAACAACAAAATCTCACACTTATGTAGCCGGAACCTTACTTAGCTTCCTTCACCCAAGAAACAAAAAGCCTAGCCACTCATCCTCTGAGAAAACATCTCAGAGAATGTTTGAATAGCAAGAAAATGAAAACGGAAGAGAAGGAAAAACAGAGCAAGGCTCTGTATATTCTATATATTTATATATCTATCTATATATCTATTACAATGGATGCAAGGGAATATATATAGAGAAGTTTTTCCAACCTTCCTAGCTAAGAAATCTTATGATTGGTGGATTACAATGAGAAGAATGGAAATTTATACAAAAATATCTGAAAAAAAAGATCTAAAAGAGTCGGTGCACAAATATCCCAGTTCGCACGTAGATTTTGCACGTTGAGCTCCAAGTTCGCAAGTTGCAAAATTACTTTCACAAGTTGGGCTTCTCTGTGATTGTGCGGCTGTATTCCATTTCCATTTCGCAAGGTAGGCTTTAATTTCGCACGTTGGAGTTCCAAATTCGCAAGATGCGAATTTGTCCTTCATCTAGATGCAGTTGTCTTGTGAAGGTCATATCTTCCTCATTTCAGCTCTAAATTGTACACGGTTTGAAGCGTTGGATTCTTGACTTCCTGAGCTTTGAAATGGTATATAGCATGTATAAAATGGACTTAGTGAAGTGCTCCAAAAGTGCAAAAGAAGACTGCAGCTGCTGTCCTCTATTTTCTTCACTCTGTTTTCCTCTTTTCCATTGCTCTTTCCTTGCATACTTTGAACGACTAAGGCAAAGGACTATAAGGCTCCAAAGCTTGGTTTCTTCATGAATTTGAGCTTCCAAAAGCTTTGCCATAAACTATATACAGCTCTCCCTCATTCTCAAATTGCTTTGGTGAACAAAAAGCTATCAAAAACACCAAAACTTAACACAATTTGATTAGAAACGATTGCAAGGGTTCCTAACATGCCAATTGAGTTAAAAGGTAATAAATTACTACTCAAGAGTGTTTAAAAGAGTTTATTACAAGCTATGAAATAGCACTTTTTGAGTAGTAATCACTTTTCATAGCATCTAGTGTCCTAAGCTCACAACATGGAGTCATTTATGTTCACTATAGCCTTGATCTGTTCATTAAATCTAGAGCCCTCAGCACATGACTCGGAGTCGTTCATGTCATCTATGACCCTCAACTATTCGTAACATATAAAGCCCTAAGCTCACGAGTCAAATTCATTCATGTCATCCATGGACCTGTGTTGTTCATAGCATTTAAACCATTGAGCTCACGATTCGGAGTCAGTCATGTCAACCACTGCCCTGAGTTGTTCATAGCATCTAAAGCCCTAGCTCACGAACTAGAATTGTTCATGTGATCCATGACCTGGAGTTGTTCATGTCATCCACAATCCTCAATTGTTCATAGCATTTAGAGCCATGAGCTCACTACCACGAATTGTTCTTATCATCCACACCCACTAGCTATTCATAACATCTAAGGCCTAAGTTGATGAGATATCGAGTCATTCTAATCATTCAAAACCCTAAGCTTTTCATAGCATCTAGCGCCTTATGCTAACGATGAGAGTAGCTCATGTCATCTAGAGTCATAGACTATTCATAGCATATAGAGCCTTAAGCTTACGACCTGGAGACATTCCTGTCAACCACAACCTTAAGCTATTCATAACATCTAGAACATTAAGATCATGACCCTAAGTCTTTTATGCCAACCATACCGTTGATTTGTTCATAGCATCTAGAGCCCTAAGCTCATGACCCCAAGTTGATCATACCATACACTGCCTTGAGCTAGTCATAGCATCTCGAACCTTAATCTCATGACCTGGTATCATTCATGTTAACTATAACCATGAGTTATTCATAGCTTCTAGAGTCCTCAACTCATAACTTGGATTCATTTAGGTCATCCGCAACCCTAAGCTATTCTAGCATATAGAGCCTTGAGCTCATGATCGAGTGTCGTTGATGTAAAGCAAAACCCTGAACTGTTCATTACATCTAGAGCCTTGAGTTCATGGGATCCTGAGTCATTCATATCATCCATAACGCTGAGTTGTTCATAGCATCTTGATCCCTAAGCTCATTACTTAGAGTAGCTCATGTCATCCATAGCCTTAAGTTATTCATAGCATCTAGAGCCTTGAGCTCACATGTAGGAGTCGTTCATGTCAACCATAGTCATGAGTTATTCATAGCACCTAGAGTCTTAAGCACGCCACCCCAAGTTGATCATATCATGCACACCCCTAAGTTTTTCATAAAATCTAGAACCCTCATCCCATGACCCGGAGTCATTCATGTTAACTACAACCATAAGTTGTTCATGGCATCTAGAGCGCTTAGTGCACGACCCAGAGTCATGCAAGTCAACCACTACTGTGCGCTATTCATAACATCTAAGGCCTTGAGCTCATGACTGAGAGTCGTTCATATCATCTACAACCCTGAGCTTTTCATGCCATCTAGAGCCCTAAGCTCACGACCCAAAGTCTTTCATGTCATCCACAGCCCTAAGCTTTTCATTGCATCTAGACCCCTAGGGTCACAACCAAATTCATTTATCACATTCATAACCCTTAGTTATTGATAGCATCCAGAGCCCTGAGCTTAAGACCTAGAGTCGTTCATGTCATCCACAACCGTATGTTGTTCAGAACATTTAGAGCCCATATCTTATGATCTAGAGTCATTCATGTCATCCATAGCCCTGAGCTTTTCATAGTATCTCGAGCTGTAAGTTGATGACCCAAATTCATTCATGTCGACTACTACCTTAAGTTGTTCATTGTGTCAAAAGCCCTAAGCTCGTAACCTAGAGTCATTCATATCATCCACAACCTTGAGCTTTTCCTAACATCTAAAGACTTCAATTCATGACTCAGAGTCCTTCATGACATCCGCAATCCCAAGTTGTTCATAACATTTAGAACCTTAAGCTCATAACACAATGTCATTTATGTCATCCACAACACTAATATGTTCATATCATCTAAAGCCTTAATTTGACAACCTAAAGTCATTCGTGTCAACCACAAGTGTGAGTTGTGCATAGTGATTCGTGCCTAGCTGGTGTCTTCTAATTCAGTTCTCAGAAAAGAGTAATCAAGAAAATTTATAACCTATTTCACCATGTACTAGGATAGCCTTAGCTAGGATAGCATAGTGGCTCTAGGATCGTTCACTGGCATGGGTTTTCATTTCACACCTGATATTAGTTTAAAGAATTGATTTGGTGCTTTTTCTTTTCTAAGTTAGCTTTAAAAGAAAACATAAACTTTGATTTGGAAAAGGTTGGTTTTAAGCTAACCAAAAAATAGTAACTGAGTTTTAATTACAAAGAAAATGGTCTCTTGGATTTTCAGGTTACTAAGTTCAGGCCCCTTATACAAAAAATGGAGATTTCCGAATCTTTCCTCGCATTGGGGATTTAACCTATAGTTATCCTCCCAACCGGTGTGTTACAGTTGCTTCCCATTAATGGTTTCAACGCTAATTCCCTCTCACTGATGCATCTTGCAATGGCTCGTGCCTCTCACCTAGCATTTGCCATTCAAGGTGATCCTTAACCTTGGATTACCCTTCACAAGCTCTCAAGAGATAACTAATGGATGTCTCCTTAAAGTCTAAAAGCTTACCAAGTGTTGGATATTCTAGAAAATCCTACCTTTAAACCACCTACTAGAGGCTTGCAAGAGATAAACTAGTGTAACTCAATGGATGGAGTCCACTTGCCTTACCAAGTGTTGGCCCAGGTGATTTTAAGGCGTTTTAATTTAACTAAAAATATAAAAACCATTAACGGGTCACAACTTCCTCTTCATTAAAAACTAAAACAAGAAAAACTTTTACTTTTGTAGTCAGGTCCCTCACCAAGCTCCCTTCCGTCCAAGAGACAAAAAGTCTAGCCACTCATCCTCTGAGAAAACATATTCAAAGGTTGCTTGGCTAGAATGAAAAATACAATCAAAATGAGAAGGTAAGGTAGAGCAATGCTCTATATATTTCTTACTAAAAACATGTACAAGTGATCCCCACTCCAATGTCTTCCCCTTCTCAGAGAGACGAGAGATATCAGAGATGGTTTAGAGATATGGAATTTTATCGGGGGATTGTATCGAGGATCTCTATTACAAGGAGATATCTTAGGATATATAAGGAGAGATATTTTCAACCTCTTAATTAGATATCCTAAATATCTTAAAAGATCTTCAACTGATTACAAAGAGAGAATTGATAATTTACACCAAATATCTTAAGGTAAAAAGATCTAAAAGAGTCGGTGTAAAATATCTAACTATTACATTTTTGCATTGGAGAAAGGTGGTGTGAAAAGTTTCACATCGGAAAAAGACAGTGTGAAAATTTTCACATTGGAAAAGTGTGCTATGAAAATTTTCGCATTGGGAAATGTCAGTGCAAAAATTTTCGCATGAGGGAATGTCAATGCGAAAATTTTCGCATCAGGAAATGTTAATGCGAAATTCCTCTTCAGCTTTGTGCAGTTGCTTTCAATTGGCCATAACTTCCTCGTTTCAGCTCCAAATTGTACACCGCTTGAAGCATTGGACTCCTGACTTCCCTAGCTTCGAAATTATATAAAATATATAAAAAATGGACTCCAGGAAGTGCTCCAAATTTTCCTTGCAACTGATGTCCTCTGAATTTCGCATAGCATGTGAAGATTTCGCATTACCATACAAAATTGCTTCATAATGGATTTCTTTCTCTGATCCTCTTCCTTGAATCTCTTGATTAGCTTGGAATCTCATTCCCAAGGGTTTCACAAAGTTCTCCCTCATTCTTGGCTTTCTTCAATGATCAAAAAGGTACTAAAAACATCAAAACTAGCCAAAAATTGATTAAAAACATTTGCAAGGGTCCTTAATGTGCCAATTGAGTTAAAAGGTATTAATTACTACTCAAAAGTGTTTAAAGAGTTTATAACAAGCTATAAAAGAGCACTTTTTGAGTAGTAATCACATAGCATCCAGAGCGCTTAGCTAACGACCCAGAGTTGTGCATGTCAACCATTACCTTGCACTATTCACAACATCTAAAGCCCTAAGCTCATGACCCAGAATCGTTCATGTCATCCCCAACCTTGATTTTTCCATACCATGTAGAGTCCTAAGCTCACGAACCGGAGTCATTCATGTCATCTAGAGCCTTGAGTTGTTCATAGCATCTAGAGTCCTAAGCCCATGACTTGAAGTCCTCTATGTCATCGAACTCCCTGAACTGTTCATAGCATGAATAACCCTCATTTCAAGCCCCAGGGTCGTTCATGTCATCCATAACCCTGAGTTGTTCATAGCATCTAGATCCCTTAGCTCACAACCCCTAGTCATTCATGTCATCCACACCCTTGAGTTTTTCATAGCATCTAAAGCCTACCTCTCACGACCTAGAGTCATTCATATTGACCACTGCCTTGAGTTGTTCATAACATCTAAATTCCTAAGCTCAAAACCTGAAGTTGCTTATGACCTAAAGTCAATCATGTCATCCACAACCTTAAGATTTTGGTAGCATCTATAGCCCTGAGCTCACGACCTAGAGCCATTCAAGTTATCATAGCCCTGAGCTATTCATAGCATCCTAGGCCCTAAGCTCACGCCACAAAGTCATTTATGTCATCCACAACCCTGAGCTATTGATACCATCTAGGGCCCTAAGCACACAACTTGGAGTTGTTCATGTGAACAACATCCTTGAGTCGGTCATAGTACTTAGAGCCCAGAGCTCACGACCCAAAGTCGTTCATGTCATCCATAACCCTCACTTATTCATAGCATCTAGAGCCCTAAGCTCAGAACCTAGATTCGTTCGTGTTAACCATAACCCTAAGTTGTTCATAGCATCTAGAGCCCTAAGTTCATGACATGGAGTCGTTCATCTCAACCACAATTGTGAATTGTTCATCTCATCTAGAGCCCTCAGCTCACGAGCCGAAGTCGTTCATGTCAACCAGAACCCATAGATTTTCATAGCATCTAGAGCTCTGAGCTCTCTACCTATAATCATTCATGTCAACCGTAACCCTAAGTTGTTCATATCATATAGAGCCCTGAGCTCAGGAGATCTCAGTTCATTCATATCATCCATAATGCTAAGTTGATCATAACATCCAAAGCCCTAAGCTAACGACCCGGAGTAGCTCATGTTTTTCACAGCCCTAAGTTGTTCATAACATCTAGAGCCCTAAACTCATGTGTAGGAGTCGTTCATGTTAACCACAACCTTGAGTTGTTCAACATATCTAGGGCCCTAATCTCACAAACCGAAGTCATTCATGTCATCCACATCCTTGTGCTCATGACACAAAATCATTCATATCGTCCACAACTCTTACATGTGCATAACATCTAGAGGAATGAGCTCATGGGATCTAGAGTTGTTCATTTCATCCCCAATGATAAGTTATTGATAGCATCCATCACCTTAAGCTCACAACACGAAGTAGCTCATATCATACACAACCCTAAATTGTTCATGGAATCTAGAGGCTTGAACCCACAACCTAGAGTTATTCATGTCAACAACAACCTTGAGTAGTACAAAGATTCTAGAGCCTTGAGCTCATGACCCAGAGTCGTTCATGTCATCAAGAGCCTTGAGCTTTTAATAGCATCTAGAGCCCTAAGCTCATGACCTCGACTAAATTAGGTTAACCACACCCCTAAGCTATTCACAATATTTAGAGCATTGAGCTAACGATCGAGAGTAGCTCACGTCATTTACAGTCCTGAGCTATTCATACCATCAGGAGCCCTAAGCTCATGACCTAGAATCATTCCTTTTAATAACACCCCTAGGTTATTCGTAGCATCTAGATTCGTGAGCACACGACCTGTAGTCATTCAAGTCAACCACAACCTAGAAATGTTCATAGCATCTAGAGCCCTAAGCTCATGACTCGGAGTTGTTCATCTCATCACAACCATGAGTTGTTCATAGCATCTAGAGCCCTCAGCTCATGACCTAGAGTCATTCATGTCAACAACAACCTTGAATTGTTCATAGCACCTATAGCCCTCAATTGACGACCTAGAGTCATTCATGTCATCTACAACCCTCAGCTTTTCATAGGATTTAAAGCCCTGTGATAATAACCTAGATTTGTTCATGTCATACATAATCCTGAGCTGTTTTTAAGCCTTAGAGTTGTGTGCTCATGTCGGGAGTCATTTATGTCAGCCACAACCCTAAGCTATATGTAGGTTCTAAAGCCTTGAGCTCACGACCTAGAGTCATTCATGTCATCCATAACCTTGAGTTGTTCAACGTATCTAGAGGCTTAAGCTCACGACATGAAGTTGTTGATGTCATCCATAACCCTTATGTGGGGATAACATCTAAAGCCATGAGTTCACGGAATTTGGAGTGGTTCATTCATCCACGACGTTGAGCTGTTGATAACATCCATCACCCTGAGCTTACCACTCAGAGTAGCATATATCATCCATAACCTTAAGTTGTTCATAGCATATAGGGCCTTAAGCCCATGACCTAGAGTTGTTCATGTCAACCATAACCTTTAGTTGTTCATAAATTCTAGAACCTTCAGCTCATGACCTGGAGTCATTCATGTCATCTATAACCCTAAACTTTTAATAACATATAGAGCCCTAAGGTCACGACCTCAAGTCGATCATGTAAACCACACCCCTGAGCTCACAACTCAGAGTTGTTCATGTCATCCATAGCCCTAGCATTTTCATAACATATAAAGCCCTAAGCTCATGACCCAAAGACATTCATGTAAACCATAGCATTGAGCTGTTCATACCATCTACAGTCGTGAACTCACAACCCGGAGTCATTCATGTCAACCATAGCCTTAAGCTATTCATAGTATCTAGAGCCTTGAGCTCACAACCTGGAGTTGTCAATGTCATCTATAGTCTTTAGAGCCGTGGGATGATGACCTAGAATCACTCATACCAACTACACCCCTGACCTATTCATAGCATCTGGAAGCCTAAGCACATGGCACCTAAGTCCTTCAGATCGTCCACAACCTTGACCTATTTACAACATCTAGAGCACTGAGCTAATAATCGATAATAGCTCATGTCATTCACAACCTTGAGCTATTCATAGAATCGAGAGCCTTAAGCTCACGACCTAGAATCGTTCCTTTCAACCACACCCCTAGGTTGTTCGTAGCATCTAGATCCCTAAGCTCATGAACCATAGTCATTCATGTCAACCACAACCTAGAGATGTTTATAGCATCTAAAGCCCTAAGCTCACGACTCGGTGTCATTCATCTCATCCACAACCCTGAGTTGTTCATAGCATTTAGAGCCCTCAGCTCACGACACACTCGTTCATGTCAACCATAATCATGAGTTGTTCATAACATAAAGAGCCCTTAGTTGACGACCTAAAGTCATTCATGTCATCTACAACCTTGAGTTTTTCATAGCATTTAGAGCCCTGAGGTCATGACCCAGAGTCATTCATGTCATCCATAGCCTTGAGCTATTCTTAGGTTTTAGAGCTATAAGCTCACGACTATGAGTCGTTTATGTCAATAACATCCTTGAGTTGTACGTAGGATCTAGAGCCCTGAGCTCACGACCTTGAGTCATTCATGTCATCCACAACCCCGAGAATTTCATAGTATCTAGAGCTCTGACCTCATGACTTGCAGTTTATCATGTCAACCACAATCCTAAGTTGTTCATATCATCTAGAACCTTGAGCTCATGACCCAGAGTCATTCATGCCATCCAAAACCTTTTTTTTTTTTTTTGGTTCATAGAATCTAGCACCTTAAGCTCATGGCTAAAAGTCGTTCATGTTATCTAAAGCCTTGAGTTGTTCATACCATCTAGAGACTTAAGCTCACTACCTGAAGACATTGATTTCATCTACAAACCTGAGCTACTCAAAACATCTACAACCCTGAGCTCATGACCCGGAGTTGTTCATGCAAATAACAGCCCTGAGCTATTCATTACAACTAGAGATCTGAGTTGTACATAAAATTCAAAGCCCTAAGCTATTCATAGCATTTAAAGCTATGGGCCCAAGAAAAAGAATCATTTATATCATCCACACCCTTGAGCTATTCATAACAATAAGAGCCCTAAGCTAACGATGTAGAGTAGCCTGTGTCATCCATAACCCTGAGTTATTCATTGCATCTAGAGCCCTAAGCTCATGACCTAGAGTTGTTTCTCTCAACCATAGCTCTAAGTTGTTCATAGCATCTAGAGCTCTAAGCTCAAGACCTAGAGTCGTTCATTTGAACCATAACCCTAAGTTCCTTATAGCATCGAAGGCCTTGAGCTCATGACCTAGAGTTGTTCATGTCATCAACAACACTAATCTTTTCATAGCATCCAGAGCTCATAGCTCATGACCTAAAGTCATTTATGTCAACCATAGTCTTGATATGCGCACAACATCTAGAGCCTTGACCTCACGACCTACAATCATTCATATCATCCACAATTCTGAGCTTTTCATAACAACTAGAACATAGAGCTCACGACTCGGAGTCATTCATGTCCTCTACAACTCAAAGCTGTTCAAAGCAACTGGAGCCTTGAGTACATGACACAAAGTTGTTCATGTCATGTAGAGCCCTGAGCTATTCATAACATCTAAAACCCTAAGCTTACTACCTAAAGTCATTCTTATCATCCATAGCCCTGAGTTGTTTATAGCTTATAAATCCATGAGTTCACATCATGGAGTCATTCATGTCAACCATAACCCTGATCTAATCATAGTATCTAAAGCCATGAGCTCACAACCCCGAGTTGCTCATGTCATCCACAACCCCGAGTTGTTCACAACATCTAGAGCTTTGAGCTCAAAACCTAGAGTCGTTTATGTCAACCACAACCTTGAGCTGTGGATAACATCTAGAGCCTTGAGCACACAGGTTCTCGAGTCATTCATATCATCCAAAACCCTCAACTATTCATAGCTTTTAGAGCCTTAAGCTCACGACCTCAAGTTATTCATGTCAACCACAACCCAGAACTATTCATAGTATCTACAACCCTGACCTCATAACCCATATTTGTTTAGGTCATCCACATCCTTGAGATCATGATGTAAAATCGTTCATACCATCCACAACCCTAAGTTGTTCATACAATTTAGAGGCCTTAGCTCATAGGATCATGAGTCGTTCATATCATCTACAACATTGATCTATTAATAGCACCGAGAGCTTAGAGCTTATGACCCAGAGTCATTCATGTCAACCATAACCTTCAGTTGTTCATAGCATCTAAAGGTCCGAGTTCATGACCCAAAGTGGTTCATGTCAACCATATCCCTGAGTTGTTCATAGCATTTAGGGTCATAGGTCCACAACCAACAATCATTGATAACATCCACAACCCTGAGCTATTCATAGCATCTAGATTACTGAGCTCACGGGATCCCGAGTCGTCCGTATCATCCATAACCCTAGGCCGTTCATAGCATCCACATCGTTGAGCTCAAGACCTGGTGTACCTCATGTCATCCACAACCTTGAGTTGTTCATAGAATTTAAAGCCTTGAGATCATGACCTAGAGTCTTTCATGTCATCTATAACCTTAAGTTGTTCATAGCATCTAAAGCCCTTAGCTCACAACCCAGATTCATTCTTGTCAACCACAACCTTGAGATGTTCATAGCATTTATAGTCCTGAGCTTATGACCTGATGTTGTTCAAGTCATCTATAACCCTTAACTATTCATAGCATTTATACCATAAGCTCACATCCTAGAATCGTTCATATCATTCTAAGCCCAAAGTTGTCAATAGCATCTATAGGCCTGAGCTCACTACTTAAAGTCGTTCATTTTAGCCATGTCTTGAGCTATTCATAAGATCTAGAGCCCTAAGCTCATGACCTAGAGTCATTCATGTCAACTACAACCCTAAGCTTTTCTTAGCACCTAGAACCATAGGTTCATGACTTAGAATCACTTATATCATCCTCAGCCTAAAGTTTATCATAGCATCTAAAGGCCTCTGCTCACGACCTAGAGTTGTTCATGTCAACCATAGTTTTGAGTTGTTCATAGAATTTAGAGCCCTGAGCTCACGACCCAGAGTCATTCATGTCAACCACATCCATGAGATGTTCATAGCATTCTTAGCTAGAGGCTCACAACCAAGAATAGTTCATATCATCCTTATCCCTGAGTTGTTCATAGCATCTAGAGGCTTGAGCTCATGACTTGTAATTGTTCATGTAAGCCATAGCCTTGAGTTGTTCACAACATCTAGAGCTTTGAGCTCAAGACTAGGAGTCGTTCATGTCAACCATAACCTTAAGTTGTTCATAGCATCTATAACACTGTGCTCAGGACCCAGACTTGATCATGTGTACCATAGTGTTGAGCTATTCATAGCATTTAAATTCATAGGCTCACGACTAAGAATTGTTGATATCATCCTCAATCCTAAGTTGTTCATAACATCTAGAGGACTGAGCTAATGACATCTCGAGTCATTCTTATTATCCACAACCCTGATCTGTTTAAAGAACCCAGAGCCTTCAGTTGACAGCTCAGACTTGTTCATGTCATCCACAACCCTAAGTTATTCATAACTTCTAGAACCTTAAGCTTACGACCTATAGTTGTTCATGTCAATTATAACCCTGAGTTATTCATGGCATCTAGAGCTTTGAGCTCATGACCTAGAATTTTGAGCTCATGACCTAGAGTTGTTCATGTCATTCATAGCCTTAAGCTATTCCTAGCCTTTAAGGCCATGGTCTCAAGACCAAGAATCACTCATATCATCCATAACCTTGAGCTAGTTATAACATCTAGAGGCTTGAACTCATTGGATCTCGAGTCATTCTTATGATCCTCAACCTTCACTTGATCATAGCATCCAAAGCCCTAAGCTCAAAACACAAAGTAGCTTATGTCATCCACAACCTTGAGCTATTCATAGTGTCTAAAGCCTTGAGGTGATGACTTGGAGTCATTCATGTCATCAATAGCCCTAAGCTGTTTATGGCATCCAGAGTCCTCTGCTCAAGACTCGTAGTCGTTCATGTTAGCCATAACCCTAAGTTGTTGATATCATGTCAAGCCCTAAGCTCATGATCTAATGTCCTTTAAGTCATCCATAGCCCTAAGTTGTTCATAGGATTTATAGCCTTGAGCACACGACCCAGAGTCTTTCATGTCATCCATAACCTTGAGTTGTTCATAACATCTAGAGCCCTGAGCACACGACCTAGAGTCATTAATGTCAACCCCAACCCTGAACTATTCATAACATCTAGAGTTTTGAGCTTATAGCCCAAAGTCATTCATGTCATCCATAGCCCTGAGATATTCATAGTGTTTAGGGCCATGGGCTCACTACCAAGAATCATTCATATCATCCACAACCACGAGCTAGTCATAAAATCTAGAGACTTAAGCTCATTGGATCCCGAGTCATTCATATACTCGACAACCTTAAGCTAATCATAGAATCTAAAGCCCTAAGCTCAAGACACATAGTAGCTCATGTCAGCCTTAACTTTAAGTTGTTCATAGTATCTAGAGCCTCAAGCTCATGACTCAAAAGGTAGTTACAAGTTAGGAGCCCTCACTATTGGAGAGGTTGTCAAGAACTGCTTTAGTTGCTCAAAACTCTTTTGACATCTCTCATCCCATACAAATTTAGCTTCTTTCACCAATAGTTCACAAAGAGGCTTTGAAAGTTAAGAGAAATCTTTAATAAACCTCCTGTAGAACCCAGCATGGCTAAGGAATTGCCTTACTCCTTTTACAGTTGTTGGGGATGGCAATTTGACAATAAGTTCCACCTTTGCTTTATCAACTTCAATGCCTTTCTTGGAGATGATGTGGCCAAGGACAATTCCTTGATGTACCATAAAATGGCATTTCTCCCTGTTAAGCACTAAGTCTTTTTCAATGCATCAGTTCAGAACAGCTTCCAAATTGACTAAGCATTCCTCAAATGCACTTCCATATATGGTGATATCATTAATAAAAACTTCCATAATATGCTCCACCATATCATTGAAAATGCTTAACATACATCGTTGGAATGTTGTAGATGCATTGCATAAACCAAAAGGCATTCTTCTGTAGGAATATGTTCCAAATGGACATGTGAAAGTGGTCTTCTCCTGGTCTTCAACATCAATTTCAATTTGAAAATACCCGGAGTAGCCGTCTAAGAAACAATAGAAAGGATGGCCTAAGACTCTCTCCAACACTTGATCAATAAATGGCAATGGGAAATGATCCTTCCTTGTCACAACATTCAATTTTCTATAATCAATACACACCCTCCAACCTGAAGTGAGGCGTGTAGCAACTTGTTCTCCCTTATCATTTTGCACCACTATGATCCCTGATTTTGTTTGGCACTACTTGAGTAGGACTCACCCATGGGCTATCTAATATAGGGTAGATAATACCGGTCTGAAGTAGCTTAAGAACCTCAACTCGCACCACCTCTTGCATATGAGGATGCAATCTTCTTTGAGGTTGACGCACTGGCTTAACTTCTTCTTCCATGTATATATGATGTGTACAGACTGAAGGGCTGATACCTTTCAAGTCAAATATTTGCCATCCTATTTCTTTCTTACATCTCCTGAGAACTTCAAGTAAACACTCCTCTTGAGGAGTGGTAAGAGATGAAGATATAACAATATGGCACTTCTTATTCTCTTCTAGGTATGCATACTTCAACTCCATGGGTAGTAGCATCAGAATAAGCTTTGGGGCCTCCTCTTTAAGAACTTCTTGTGTCTCCTCCTCATTGAACAAAGGTAGAATTTCTTCTATCCTCCTCCAAGGTGGTAGAGTAGCAAGCAAATCTGAGGGTTCAGGTAACCCTTCATCAAGATCCCCAAGACTTTCATTCAACTCCTCTTGTATTTTCTGATTACAATGTTCCTCCACTAAAGTGTTAATGATGCACACCTCTTCTGAACCTTCTTCTTCTTCTGGATTGATTGGCTTCTTGCACATATAGAAGATATTGAGCTCCAATGTCATGTTGCCAAACATGAGTTGCATGAGTCCATTCCTACAATTGATGATTGCATTTGATGTACCTAGGAATGCTCTTCCAAGTATTATAGGAACATAATTAGTTTCTTTGACAATTGGGTCATGATTACTACTCAAAAAGTGTTATTTTGTAGCTTGTAATTAACTCTTTTAAAATGCTTTTGAGTAGTAAGTATTACCCTTTTAACTCAATTAGCATATTAAGTACCTTTGCAATCGTTTCTAATCAAATTGTGTTAAGTTTTGGTGTTTTTGATAGTATTTTGATCACCAAAGCAATCCAAGATTGAGGAGAGTTCTATAGAATCCATGGCAAAGCAATTGGAAGCTCATTTACATGAAGAACCTAAGCTTTGAAGCTTTATAGTCCTTTGCCATAAGCAAATCATGAATACAATGAGGGAAAGCAAAGAGACAAATCTAACATGAAGAATTCAAGAGGATAGAAACTGTTGGACACATTTGGAGTACTTCTTGGAGTCCATTTCATGCATACTATATGTGGTTTCGAAGCTCGGGAAGTTATAAATCCAACACTTCTAACGGTGTGTGAATTGAAGTTGAAATGAAGAATTTATAGCCATTGGAATCCAATCACACCAAGTGGAAGGCCAATTTCGCAGCTGCAAAATCACAGGGTGATCGCTGCGAAATCACAAGGTGATCACTGCGAAATAGAGACCTTTAGCTTACGAAATTTCATAGCCCATCTTGCATGCCTGCTAAATCCTCCTGAGTGCTTCCAAATATTTGCGACCAACTCTTTTAGATTTTTTCTTCAGATATATGTTGTTTAAATTCCCATTCTCTCCTTGTAATCCACCAATCATAGGATTCCTTAGTTAATAAGTAAGAACTAAGGGGTGAATAACCTAATATATATAGTTTGTAATTTTCTTTACATAGACATCTCAGTAGCTTGTTCTTAGAGACAACCTTTTGTACAGTTTTGAAGGAAGTAATATATAGAGCTTTGCTCTGCCTTACCTACTCACTTTGATTGTAT
This sequence comes from Vitis amurensis, assembly GCA_037355405.1. NCBI lineage: Eukaryota > Viridiplantae > Streptophyta > Magnoliopsida > Vitales > Vitaceae > Vitis > Vitis amurensis. The sequence goes on along the minus strand of JBAPGN010000356.1, from coordinate 5,527 downwards.
TTTTCTTACTAGCCAAACAAGCCCTGAGGATGTTTCCTCAGAGAATAAGTGGCTAGAATTTTTGTCTCTTGGAGCTAAGGTAATTAGGTAAGGTGCAGAATGCAAGAATTAGAAGTTTTGTTATTTCAGGTTTTAATGAAGAGAAAGTGTGACCCGTTAATGGTTTCTATCTTTTTAGTTAACTTAAAACGCCTTTAACTCACCTGGGCCAACACTTAGTAAGGCAAGTGATCTCCATCCATTGAGATGCGCTAGTTTATCTCTTGGGAGCCTTTGGGAGGTGATTTGAAGGTAGGATTTTCTAGAATTGCCAACACTTGGTAAGCTTTTGGACTCTAAGGAGACATCCATTAGTTATCTCTTGCGAGCTTGAGAAGGGAAATCCAAGGTTAAGGATCGCCTTGAATGGCAAATGCTAGGTGAGAGGCACGAGTCATTGCAAGATGAATAAGTGAGAGGGATTTAGTGTTGGAATCCATAAAAGGGAAGCATCTATACCACACCAGTTAGAGAAATAACTATATGTTAATTCTCTAATGCAAGGAAAAGATTCAAGTGACCGGAACTCTGTTTTTGTATTAGGAGCCTGACCCCGGTGATCCTAAAACTCCAAGAAACACTTTTCTTTATAAGTAATTTCCGTTACTTTAGTTTTAATTAGCTTAAAACCAATCCTTTTTAAACCAAAGTTTATGTTTTCTTTTGAAGCTAACCTTGAAATGAAAAAGCATCAGTTCAACTTTGAATTATTATTAGTTGTAAGTTGAAAACCCTTCCCAATGAACGATCCTAAAGCCACTATGCTATACTTACTGAGGCTATCCTAGTACATGGTGATATAGGTTATAAATTTTGTTGATTACTCCAGTCTAAGGACCGAAATCAAGGTACACCAGTTGGGCATGGAAATCAAATGGCGCCGTTGCCGGGGAAGGTGCCAACTTCACAATGATATTATCTTTTCAGAGTACTTGTGATTTTCATCACAAGTTTGGTGATTTTTCTTTTCATTTTACTAACTCTTTTAATCGTTTATTTTACTTGTTCATATTTTAACATATCCTTTAATTTAGTTTTAGTTACTCTTACTCTTTTTGTAGTCTTGTTTTTTTTTTTTTTTTCTTTGTTTTAGTTACAGTTGATATTAGTTGTGTATGCCAAATTGGATACGAGATAGTGGAGGGAGGCTTGTGAAACATGAAACACCTCATAACAAGGAATTGGAATTGAACGTGAAGATCAGCATAGTCACCATGGTTACCAGGACAATCCCATTGCATTCAGATCAATGAGGGACCGCATGCATCCACCTCATATGAGTGCAGCATCATGTATAATGCCCCCTACAGAGCAGCTAGTGATTAGATCGCATATTGTTCCACTTCTACCAACTTTCCATGGGATAGAAAGTGAGAATCCCTATGCACATATCAAGGAATTTGAAGATGTTTGTAATACATTCCAAGAGGGAGGAGCTTCAATCGACTTGATGAGGCTAAAGCTATTTTCTTTTACTTTAAAGCATAAGGCCAAGATTTGGCTTAATTCTTTAAGGCCAAGGAGTATCCGGACTTGGACTGATTTGCAAGCTGACTTCCTCAAGAAATTTTTTCCTACTCACAGAACAAATGGCTTGAAAAGGCAAATTTCAAACTTCTCAGCTAAAGAGAATGAGAAATTCTATGAGTGTTGGGAAAGATACATGGAAGCCATTTCCTCACCTAGGTTTTGACACATGGCTATTGGTGAGTTACTTTTATGATGGGATGTCTTCCTCAATGAAGCAACTCCTCGAGACAATGTGTGGACGAGATTTCATGAGCAAGAATCCGGAGGAAGCTGTGGATTTCTTGAGTTATGTGGTTGAAGTATCAAGGGGATGGGATGAACCGAATAAAGGAGAAGTGGGAAAGATGATGTCTCAACCAAATGCCTTTAATGCTAAGGCTGGGATGTACACTTTGAATGAAGATGTTGATATGAAAGCAAAATTTGCAGGTATGACAAGAAGATTAGAGGAGCTAGAACTGAAGAAGATACATGAAGTGCAAGCTGTTGTTGAAACACCAGTGCAAGTCAAGCCATGTCCTATTTGTCAATCTTATGAGCACTTGGTAGAGGAGTGTCCTACAATTCCAAGAAACACTTTTCTTTATAAGTAATTTCCGTTACTTTATTTTTAGTTAGCTTAAAACCAATCCTTTTTAAACCAAAGTTTATGTTTTCTTTTGAAGCTAACCTTGAAATGAAAAAGCATCAATTCAACTTTGAATTATTATCAGTTGTAAGTTGAAAACCCTTCCCAATGAACGATCCTAGAGCCACTATGCTATACTAGCTGAGGCTATCTTAGTACATGCTGATATAGGTTATAAATTTTGTTGATTACTCCCGTCTAAGGACTGAAATCAAGGTACACCAGCTGGGCACAAAAATCAGGTCTGTATCAAGAACAACAAAATCCACTGCATAGTAGAAATTGTCCACTTGAACTAAGACATCTTCAATCATCCCTCTTAGAATCTTCACTGATCTATCTGCTAGAGATAGAGTGATTGATGTTGGCTTCAATTCCCCAAGTCCCAACTACTTGTAGACAGAGTATGGTAGCAAATTCACACTTGCCCTCAAGTCCAACAAAGCTTTCTCCACTAACTTCCCTCCAATCATCATCGAGATGGTAGGGCAGCCCGGATCTTTGTACTTCACTAGAGACTTGCAATGTATGATGGCACTTACTTGCTCAATCAAGAAAGCTTTCTTATTCACATTCAACCCTCTTTTGATAGTGCACAAGTCCTTCAGGAATTTTGCATAAGTTGGCACTTGTTTGATCATGTCTAGCAATGGGATGTTTACCTTCACTTGCCTTAACACTTCAAGAATTTCTGGTGCATTGCTAATTCCCTTTTTCCCATGCAAAGCTTGAGGAAAAGGTGGAGGCATGTGTTTCTTCATCACATCTTCATTGATAACTATCTTCTCTGGATCTTCATTCATTGTTGAATCATGGTCCTCTTTCTTTCCATTGCTCCCTTTCTTCTTTCCTTTGATTTCCTCCATCTTCTCTGTCTCTTTTTCACTCTCTGTTTCATCATGTGGCTTGGGTGTTGGCAGCTCAACCTCTTTACCATTCCTCAGAGTGATCATGGCTTTGACGTCCCTCACCTGTGAAGATTCTCCCTCATGAGCCTCCACTTCATGGATAACCTTAGGGTTTTGGTGAGGTTGAGAAGGAAACCTTCCTTTCTCTTGCACTGTGTTAAGGTTGGTGAGCCTTGAGATTGAGTATTGGAGATTATCTATCTTCTGAGATAGATCATTTTGCATTCCATCCATCATTTTATTCAACGTATTCTCTACACTGTCGATTCTTTGTCTGAGTTGATCATTGATAGATTTCTGGTCTCCAAAAAAATCTCCCATGACTTTGCTTGGATTGACTATTGCTTGCTCAAGATTTAAAGCTTGTTGAGATGCTTGGCCTGGTTGCGTGTACTGAAGTGCTCTTGGTTTCCAAGAGAAATTTGGATGGTTCCTCCAATTTGAATTGTAAGTATTTCCATATGAAGCATTGTTATTGGGCTTGAATTGTTCAATAACATTTGCTTGATCTCCAAACATTTCTCTAATAGCTAGAATTGTAGGACACTCCTCCACCAAGTGCTCATAAGATTGACAAATGGAACAGGGCATAACTTGAACCAGTGTTTTAGAAACTGCTTGCACTTCATGTATCTTTTTCGGTTCTAGCTCTTCCAATCTTCTTGTCATAGATACAACTTTTGCTTTCATGTCAATATCTTCGTTCAAGGTATACATCCCAGCGTTAGCATTAAGAGCTTTTGGTTGAGACTTCATTCATCCCACTTCTCCCCTATTTAGTTCATCCCATCCTCTTGAAACTTCAGCAACATAATTCAAGAAATCCATGGCTTCCTCCAGATTCTTACTCATGAAATCTCCTCCACACATAGTCTCTAGGAGTTGCTTCATTGAGGAAGACATACCGTCATAAAAGTAGCTCACCAATAGCCATGTATAAAGCCATGGTGAGGACAAGCATTGATAGCTTCCGTGTATCTCTCCCAACACTCATAGAATTTCTCATTCTCTTTAGCTGAGAAGTTTGAAAGTTTCCTTTTTAAGCTATTGGTCCTATGAGTAGGGAAAAATTTCTTGAGAAATCTAGCTTGCAAATCAATCCAAGTTGGGATACTCATTAACCTTAAAGAATTAAGCCAAATCTTGGCCTTATCCTTCAGAGTGAAAGGAAATAACTTTAGCCTCATCAAGTCGATTGAAGCTCCTCCCTCTTGGAATGTATTACAAACGTCTTCAAATTCTTTGATATGCGCGTAGGGATTCTCACTTTCCATCCCATGGAAAGTAGGTAGAAGTGGCACAATATGCGGTCTGATTACTAGCTGCTATGTAGGAGGATCTATGCATGATGGTGCACTCATACGAGGTGGATGCATGCGGTCCCTCATTGATCTTAATGCATTGGGATTGTCCTGCTGACCATGGTGACTATGTTGATCTTCAGGTGTAGCTTCAATGATGTTCAAGCACAATTCCAACTCTGTTTCATGAGATATTTCAATTTTCACAAGTCTTCCTCCACTGTCTCGTATCCAATATGGTATACACAACTAGTAACAATTGTAACAAAAACAAAGAAAAAAAAAGAAAACAATACTACAAAAAAAAAGATTAACTAAAAAATAAAATAAAAGATAGGCTAAAATATGAACAAGTAAAAGAAACAATTAAAAAGAGTTAGTAAAAGAAAAGAAAAATCACCAAACTTGTGATGAAGATCACAAGTGTTTTGGAAAAGGTGATATCATTGTAAAGTTGGCACCATCCCCGACAACGGCGCCATTTGATTCGTGCCTAGCTGGTGTATGCCCTGTTGATTGGTGTTCAATCAACTGGTGTACTTTGATTTCAGTCCTCAGATGGGAGTAATCAACAAAATTTATAAACCTATTTCACCATATACTAGGGTAGCATTAGCTAGCATAGCATAGTGGCTCTAGGATCGTCCACAGGGATTGGTTTTTAAATTACAACTGATATTAGTTCAAAAACTGAATTGGTGATTTTTCTTTTCAAGGTTAGCTTTAAAAGAAAACATAAGTATGTGTGAAAAGGTTGGTTTTAACTGAAACCCAAAATAAAGTAACGGAAATTACTTACAAAGAAAATTGTTTCTTGGAGTTTTATATCACTAGGCTTAGGTTCCTTATACAGAAAGAGAGATTTCGGTCACTTGGATCTTTTTCCCGCATTGAGGATTTAACATATAGTTATTTCCTGAACCGGTGTGGTATAGATGCTTCCCCTTAATGGTTTCAAACACTAAATCACTATCGCTGAATCATCTTGCAATGGTTCATACCTCTCACCTGGTATTGGCCATTTAAGGTGATCCTTAACCTTGGATTACCCGTCAAAAGCTCGTAAGAGATAACTAATGGATGTCTCCTGGGAGTCCAAAAGCTTACCAAGTGTTGGTTAT
>JBAPGN010000355.1:0-29528 GCA_037355405.1 Vitis amurensis | reverse complement strand
CATGAATTTATGTGGGAATTGGGGAAAATAATAGTGGAGCCTTAAGTGCAAATCTAATGGTCATAGCCACGAATATGAAATTTGTTTTGTTTATATGTGAGTAGTGGTCATAGTAAGGGTCTACCCTTGGATGAAGGGGCTGACCGTAATTCAAGTAATGACATTTGGATGAAATAATTGTTTTCGTAAGAGGTTGCAATAAGTGAATTAAAGGTTGACCCTAGTTTGGAGGTAGGCCCTTAGTTGTAAACATTGTTGTGGTTTAATTTGGGCAGTGGGCAAAATAAAGGAAGATAGTGACATTAGCACAATTTGGCTTGAAGAGTTACCAAAACAATGGTTGGCCCATGAATTGAGAGGTTCACTCTCGAACTTATATAAAATAGAAAATTACTACCAAATAAAATAGAATAATTGCATTGCTTAATGTTAAGTATACACTATGCATGTCTATATTTACACCATTAATTGTAGACCATGAAATGTAAATGAAGCTTGTTTGTAAAGTTCCAAAGATAAATGATGTATTAATATATGATGGTCATAGGCGTGATAATCAGTTTTGTTATAAGTAAGTTGGTTTAGGCAGTGTTATTAAGAAATTAGTTAATTGTTTCAGCTTGACTAAAGGTTCATGTTTCTAAACAGGGGCTGCACATGATCGAGTACCATTTAAATGGATCCAAGTGATACAATTTATTGTTATCTGCACATTGGAGGGGAGCTACTAAGGGGTGAACATGGCAATTTGGAATATACGGGTGGGAGACAAGAGGGTCTAAGTTTAGAACAATCAATGACATATAATGATTTTGTTTCAAGGATTTGTAGGAAAACGAACATCGATATAGTGGGACCAACATTTTCGTATACTCTCCTGTTTGATCTATATGCACTTCAACCATTGAAAAATGATGAAGACTTGACAAACATGCTTCAATTTAGTGACCAATTTGCACGTGTATATATATTTTTGGCATCAATAGTTGAAGACGATGAAACAATTGAGAATGGAGGACAAGGGTAAGTTATATAAAAAGAATATCTAATCTTAAAGGATTTCATGTACTTATTTATTTTTAATATTTATGTTTATTCATTAGATGTTATAATGTAGATTGAATGAAACAATCATAGGGTCTAACTCACCGGTCCCATATTTAGCAAGGGATGTTGATATTAGAATGCAATCATGAGGATTTCATCAAAGATGTGCTGAAACACATGTTGGTCCACTAGAGTCAAGTCATTTTGAGAGTGCAATATTGGGTAGTGGGCATACCTTCTCAATTGCAAATGACTTTCGGGATGCAATATATCTCATGTCAGTAGAAGGTCATTTTAGATATAAGTTTAAGAGGAATTGTCTTAAGCATATGACTGTAATATGTGTTGTTGAAGGATGCCCTTGGAAAGTAATTGCTCGTGCTGTTGGGAGAACAAAAATAGTTCAGGTGCATACATTTAGAAATGAACATATCCACTCTTTAAAAAATATGTCAGTTTTTGAACCAACAATTTGTTGTAATCGAGTCACAACTATGATTGATGATGTTATTCATTCAAATCCAGATTACTTGCCCCGTCAAATATGTAAAGACTTTCATCGACAATACAGAATGCAATTGAATTATTGTCAAGCATGGAACTTGAAAGAGAATGCTAAAGAAAGAATTCATGGTGTGCCCCAATGTTCATATAAGTTGTTACCTTGGTTGTGTACAAGGCTTATTGAAACAAATCTACGGACAATTGTTGAATATAGATGTTCGGATGATGGTCATTTTTTGCAACTGTTTGTTGCCCTTTCAGTATCAATACATGGTTTTAAAATGGGATGTTGGACTATTATATCAATAGATTCATCCTACATGAGTGGGCCATACAAGGGTGCTTTATTTTCAATTTCTTTGTATGATGCTGACAATGGCATGTTTCCACTTGCTTATGGCTTCTTTAGCTCCGAGAATTACGAGGATTGGATTTGGTTCTTAGAGAAATTGAAGATGGTCATAGGTGAAAGAGAGGTTATAATAATATCTAATAGGCACCAAGGTATTATCTGTAGTGTTTTAGAGGTATTTGGTAGTGAAAACCATGCACATTGCTATCGTCACATTAAAGAAAACTTCAGTAGCTTTCTAACAAAGTTGAACACTAAATGGAGGAAATGGAAGGGAAATGCTTTACAAATGCTTGATTCTATCACCTATGCTAGGTTAGATTGTGATTATGAGGTTGCAATGGATACTTTAAGGACATTTAATCATGATTTGGCAAAGTGGATTGAAGAAAATAACCCTCAACATTGGGTAATCTCTAAATTTAAGAAGATGTGTTGGGATAAGATGACAAGTAATATGGCCGAGTCTTTCAATTCTTGGTTAAGACATGAACGACACCATAACATTTGTGTTTTCTTTATTGAGCATATGGATAAGTTAGGATCTCTTTTAGTGGAGCACAAAAATGGACTTTTAAAATGGAATGGGTGTATTAGTCCTAAAACAGAAGAAAAGATTGCATTGAACATTGCAAAAAGTGAAAATTATATCACTTATTTACACTTGGGTAGTTCGATGAAAGTATCCACTGGAAAAGCATTCTTGGAAGTGGACTTAATGGAGCAAACTTCCACATGTAAAGCATGGCAAATTTTTGGAATCCCATGTGATCACGCTTGTGCAGCTATACGACGAATGGGGTTTGATGTATCTGATTATGTTGATGACTGGTATAAGTACAATTTGCAAGAGAAGATATACTCTGGAAGCATGCGTACTTTGGTAACACATGACATGCCAATGATTGATAAAGATGGAACCATTCATGATGCTTTGGGTCATACTTATCCTTTTCTTAATCTTCCAACCACAAAGCGACCTCCTGGAAGACATAGGAAACGTCGAATCGGGTCTCAATTCATGTAAAAAAAAAATGGTTCATTGTTCTCATTGTACTGAGCCTAGGCATGATCGTGTGACATGTAACAACCCATTGTCGTAACTATTTGAATAAACTTTATAATGTAACATCGACTTTATATTAGTATGTAATAGTTTGGTAATCTTCGTTGTTGTTTCCTTGATTATAAGCAAGGTCTACTTTATTGGATTTGTAGTGTGTGGTGTACATATATTATGATTGTATGTTGTTCTTCAATATTATGGGATATGTTACATGCTAAATTAGATGAATAAGCATAAAATATGTTTTCAAGTTATAAACATTATTATTAAATATCACAACTGTGTATATATTATCATTTATTTTATATCATTTAATATAATTGAATTAAATAAATTATAATTTTGATATTAAATATATTTTTAAATTAGACATATTATAGTTCAATATTACAATATTATTATGAAATAATATTTGATGTAATTTAATAATAAATGTACACTTATAAAATTCATATCTTTTATCAATGTATATGATATTATTATCAAATATGATAAATTATATCATGCATATATCAAATTCTTCACCAAAAGAACTTTCAAATATCTATTATACTTCTAATTACATTTTTATGGGGTTTTTCTTACATTTTCATGAATTTTGATTAATTTTAGGTCTATTAATATTTTTTGTTCAAAATATCTGTCGATATATATATATATATATATATATATATATATATATATATATATATATATATATATATATGATATATCTTATATATTTGTAAAATTAGATCAAAATAAATTTAGTATAAATAAATAAATTTTGGTTATTGTGACTTTGATATAATAATTACATATAAAATAAATATTAATTTGTGAGTAAAATTATCAAAATTTTAAAATAAAAAATACTTATACAAATTATCATTATTTTTTTATGTCATTAAATACATCCAAATTAGATGAATATGCATAAAATATGTTTTCAAGTTATAAACATTATTATTAAATATCACAACTGTACATATATTATCATGTATTTTATATCATTTAATATAATTGAATTAAATAAATCATAATTTTGATATTAAATATATTTTTAAATTAGACATGTTATAGTTCAATATTACAATATTATTATGAAATAATATTTGTTATAATTTAATAATAAATGTACACTTATAAAATTCATATCTTTTATCGATGTATATGATATTATTATCAAATATGATAAATTATATCATGCATATATCTAATTCTTCACCAAAAGAACTTTAAAATATCTATTATACTTCTAATTACATTTCTACGAGATTTTTTTTACATTTTCATGAATTTTGATTAATTTTAGGTCTATCAATATTTTTTTTCAAAATATCTGTCGATATATATATATATATATACACATATATGATATATCTTATATATCTGTAAAATTGAAGTACCGATATATTCATAATTATCGATATTTTCATCCTTGACATGAACAATGTTATTGGCTTTTTATAATCATGATAGTAGGTGACTTTGATTCTTTAATATTAAAAACATTTGATAATTAAGGAAAACAATGGTATTTATATTTATGATATAGTGTCTTTGAATTTCAGGTCTTTTATTTGGATATATAGTTTTTGAAAAATGATTTCTTTTTTTTTATTTGATTGATTTTCTTGGAACCTATGACATTAAAAATTGAAAAAAGGTAAAAAAATTTATATAACAATTTTTTTTTCTCAATTTTTTCTTAATAAAAAATAGTTAATCATTTCTAATTTTAAGTGTATTAAATTAATTTTAAAGACATATTTTATTATTATTTTCAAATTACTTTAGTTGTTTATCATTTACAATTACTAAATAAAATATCTTAATACAAAACTTATTACTATTTCTTTTTAAATTGATTAATATTCAAAAAATTATATCTCTTAATGTTGAAATTTTTATTGAAATTTAATTTATTTTTTTATATTTTATTCCTTGCACAGTGAAATTTTAAATTAAAGATTAATATTTTTAATTTTAAAATATATATTTATAATAATTGTATAAGTATAATAGGGAATGGAAAATTTGATTTTTTTGTTTTGTTTTGTTTTGTTTTTTTGTAAAAATCGTCTCTTAAAGACACGATTTCTCACTTTTTGTTTTTTTTTAAAATAAATTAATAATAAATTTGTTTTTAAAAATAATAGATAAATATTATTTATCTTATATTAAATTTAATATATTTAATAAATAAAATTAATTAATTTTATAATATATATAAATTTATAATAATTGTATTATTGTATAAGTATAGTAGGGAATGGAAAAATGGATTTTTTTTTTCTTGTGAAAATCATCTCTTGAAAAGACAATTTCTCACTTTTTTTGTTTTGTTTTTTTAATAAATTAATAACAATTTTTTTTTAAACTCATTTTTTCACATAAAATTGATAACAGTTTTTTTTTTTAAATTTCCAAAGTGAAAGAAAAAAATAATAGATAAATATTATTTATCTTATATTAAATTTAGTATATTATATATATTAAATTTAGTAAATAAAATTAATTAATTTTATAATATATATATATTTATAATAATTGTATTATTATATAAGTATAGTAGGAAATGGAAAAATAGATTTTTAAAGGGTTTTTTTTTTGTGAAAATTGTCTTTTTGAAGAGACGATTTTAAAAAAAATAAAAAAAATTATCTCTTTCCTACCTAGCAAAAACTATGGTAGATTTGGAATTATATTTCCCATTATGGCAGTTTAGAAATTATTTTTTAAAACTATTGTATTCTTATAAAAAATCCCATTAAGTTATGTTGGTTTAAGTTAATAATTTTGTTATATTATTTTGACATATGATTTCTTTTTTAAATTGTATGTCTTACTTTATATCGAAGGTTTAAGGTTGTTTCATGATTAACCAAAATGACACAAGTAAATAAATCAGGAAAACACTAATAGGATCTATATAAGACTTGTAGTGGACATAAGATTTTTTTAAGATTGACCAAAAATGTTATTAAAAAAAAATTAAGGACACTCGAGTCCTAATGGAAAAATTCCAATTTTGTGTAATTCAATTAATTTTATAGTTATAATTAGATTAATTATATAATTGTAGTTATATTTATTTTACAACTATATTTAAATTTATTTTGAAAATCTTAATTTGAGTTTACTATATATTTGTATTATATAAATATCTTGTCTAATTAGGTTTTTTGTCTTATACAAATATTCAAAAAAACCTTATTAGCCTTCTTATTCCTAAAACTCTCAAAGGAATTCAATTTACTCCTACCAAGTTGTAAAGAGATTTGCATCCCCTCACGTGTTGAGGTGAGATTCATTGGAAGGACACGAGATGCCACAATCGTGGATGTAGAATGCAATGTAAGCAAGCATTGGAGAGTAAGTCTTAGGGTAATGTTTTTCAAGTAAATCTACTTATTACATTCGCATATAATGGAATATAGATTTAAAGTCTCTAACCTAACTCATTGGTTTTTTTATTTTTTTTATTTTTTCACATTGTGAGAAGGTTTTCTACGTAAAAAACTCTTTTTCAATCTTATGTTTGATTGTTTTTTTAGGCTTCTCTAATTTGGAATTGAGTTAGTTTAATAATTAAATATATTTAATTTAAGGCTTAAAAGGGTTAAACACCTATTCACCCCTAGGTGTCATACTACATCAAATAACTTTCAATGTTGATGACGTTTCTTCTTCAAAAGAGCTTTAACACGTGATTGTTCTTCAAGGGAGCTTCCAAAGAGCTCAAGGGGCCTTTTTCTTATCCAATGTTTTAATCTCACTCTCAACCAATGGTAAAAGAATAAACTTAATCATTAAAGATTAAAGCTAGCCATGAAAGTATCCAACTTACCTCAACATATGTTTGGATTTTTTTCAAGAAAGAATGCAAGAGAAATGATTGAGATGCTTCTGAGAGGAGAGAGTGAGGACATATAAAGGACGTTTTGTGCAAGTAAAGAATCATTTATTTTCCAAGGAGATATACTTGCTTCTTCACTGAACTGGGAATGGATTTAAATAGCTCCATTAGGAGTGTAAATGAATAAATAAAAGAAAAGAAAAATGTGTCCAACAATTTATTGAAACCGTAAAGTGGAAGTAATACAAGACCATAATGGGAAATCCTTTCGACATAATTGAGGGATTAAATTTTAAGCACTCTAAAATTATTATCTTTACAAATAATAAAGAAGTTTTTGCATCGAGACCAACTGAATATGATTTGTATGTTCTTAATTTTCATTTTCTTATCTTTTGTCTTCCTATACCTACAAGCCTATTTAGAGAAAGACCTTTTATCGAAAAATGAGAGTTCAGAGTTATTTCCCTCTAAAAAGAGAGTGGATCGGAAGATCTTTATTGAATATAGGGTTTCTTCTAAAACAAGATGAAGTAAATTAGCAACTTTGAACAATCCCAAGGAAAAGGAATTTGAGTTAAGTTGATGGGGTTGCGGCACTTTATTGGGACTTTAAGAGATATTTTCTCTTTCACGCTATCCTTTGAAATTGAGTTGTGTCCGCTTTCAACTTAATTTTTTTCTCGCTGTTTTTCTAATGAAAATATATCTTTTGTTGGGGGAAAATATTTTGTTGAATATATATATTTAAATGGAAGGTAAGCGGAAAAAAAATGATAAAAAATGGGTGTGATGAAATTTCAAATTATTAATCATCATATGTATTTAACCTAAATCTTAAAAAAGTGAATGAAAATAACTCATTAAATTTGTTCAATACCACTTTTTATAAATGATTTTTGAATCATGTAGCATTCAAAACAAAAAACTTTGTAAAAGATATAATTAACCATAACATGAAATTATTAAAATATTTAAAATTAAATAATATAAAGAAACAATAAAATGGCTCATTTATGTTGTTAGAACCATTGTTTTAAAAATTGGTCGCTCCGTCGGATGGTCCATCAATGCCCTTTCCAGTCCAATCTAGGGAAATGGACAGAGACAACCGACAATCAGACCATCTACCATTCTTCATGGACCGGTCAAGGTCAAAACCTAAATGGGCTTGCCCAAATCCATTAATTCCTAACCCGTTTGCTTGTTCCCAAGGTTAACTGACAGACCATCGACCATTCTTCATGGACCGATCAAGGTCAAAACCTAAATGGGCATGCCCAAATCCATTCATTCTTAACCTGTGTGCTTGTTCCCAAGGTTTGCAAGTATAAATACCCATCTATTGGCCCAAATTCATTCATTTCAAGCCCATTTGCTTGTTCTCAAGGTCTACAGGTATAAATACCCTATAAGTGGTTTATAGATTTCCGATGTGGGATGAGTTTTGATAATAATGAAAGGAGCTTTGTATGGTGGGGAATTGAACCTAGGACTTATTTTTAACAAAATGATAGCACACCACTATGCTACAAAGCTATTTGATTAATAATTTGATAAGTATCTATATATTTGTTTTTTAATTTCTATCATATAAAACATTTAAACAAATATAAATATTTATATCTACTATTATTTTTATAATAATTATTAATTATAAACATGAAAATAATATAAACTAATCAATATAATAATTTTTAAAATTTTAAAATAACAAAATACATAGATATATAATTAAATTAAATATTATAATTTTCTTTTCATATTTAAATATTATACATATTCTATTTAATAAAATTTAATATATTAATACATTTATATTTATATTTATCATTTAATTTGACATATTGAACATAAAAAATAAAATATTATTAAAAATTTTAATAAAATATATTTAATTTTTTATAATTTTAATAAAATATATTTTAATTTTTTATAATTTTATTAAAATATAAATTATATATTTATAATGTCATCGATTCGATCGCGGTTTGACCACTGGTTCAACTAGTGAACCGTAAATTGGTAACTTTTTCGGTTCAATATTCGGTCCGATTTTGAAAACATTAGTTAAACTTTTTTATTTATAGAAAATGCTAATTATGCTTTAACGTTGTAGGATGTTAAAAGCCCAAATACATACCTACATATTTTCTTATTTATCTCCTAGTATCTTTACCAAGTGATAGATATATTGGTGGCCAAGCATTGTCATCATCATTATTTATCTCCTAACATCTTTATGAAGTGATAGGTGTAGGAAGAGTGTAAATAATTTTTATTTTTATTTTATTTTATTTTATTCTATTAGTTTATATTTTTTGGGAAGAGTCCTATTGGAAATTATTTTTATTTTATTTTATTCTATTAGTCTTATATTTTTTGGAAGAGTCCTATTGGGATTGTGCTAGTGGAGTCCCATTCCTTTTATAAGTAGAATCCCCTTCCACTTTGAGTCATGTTTTGATTACAAGTAGATTCCCATTAGGACTGTGTTAGTGGCCTATAAAAGCAAGTCACCTTTCACTTTCTATATACCAATACCAATTTTTCAAAGAATTTTTCAGAGAGTTTTTCAAAGAGTCTTTTCATACATCTATCTAGATGATTTTTTTCAAAAACCCGAGCTGTATACATCTCGCTTATAGAGTGCACCCAAGGCGAGATTTGGGTGTTGAATCCCGGAGATAGACCATTGGTACTCTAGTGTATCGAATTTGTCTTCGAGGAGGGTGGATCTATTTCAATGACAGTGTTTGTCATGCCTCAGTTGATAAGTTTTTCTTCTTATTAATTATGTTCTTTGTTTGTGTCTTTTGGGCTAGTCATTTGTTTCCATACCCTTAATCCAACAATCTTAAAATATATCCAAATGTAAGCTTCTCTAGTTCACACCCGTCCTGACACCTCTAAAATTGATCCCTTCAATGGGACATTCTTTAAGAGATGGCAGGAAAAGGTTTTCTCTACAATTGATGTAGTGAACTTGGGACACATTTTGATTGACCCAATACCAGAAGATGGTTCTCATTTGTTACCAACTTGGGAAACTGGAAATAAACAAGTTATGCATGCTATTCTAAGTACCCTTTCTAATGAACTTTTTGATATTTATTGTCAATTTAAAGTTGCAAAAGAAATTTGAGATGCAATGAATAAAAAATATAGTTTGGAAGATGCAGGAACTCAGAAATATGCCATAGGGAATTTTAAAATTTTCCAAATGACTGAGGATAGAGATGTATCATCTCAAATCCATGACTACCACTTCTTGATTAATGACTTAGCTATTGAAGACATTAAATTACCCGAACCTTTTGTAGCTGGTTATTTAGTAGAGACTTTTCTAGAGTCTTGGAAAGACTATAAAAATAACATGAAACATAAAAGGAAACAAATGTCCCTAGAGGATGTCATAATCCATATTAGGATTGAGGAACAAAACCGAAATAGGGACAATGCTAAGAAAATTAAGGAATTGTCTTCTAAGGCTAATGTAGTAGAAGAAAAACCTAAACCCAAAAACAATTGGTCCATGAAACAAAACTCTAAGAACAAGCCTAATGCATCAAACAAGATCCAAAGCCCAACTATTAAAAAAAAAAAAGGGTAAGGATCTTGTTTGACTCTGATAAAATAGGTTTAACCAAGAATGATGCATTTGTGGGGAAAGGCTATTGTAATAAGGGTTTATTTATGTTGAATGTTCTAATATTATCAATAATAATGCATCTTCTTCTTTTGCTGCTTACATAATTGATTCTTGTGATATTTGGCATGGTAGACTAGGACATGTGAACTTTTCATATATGAAGAAAATGGTTGAATTGAGTTTAATCCCTAAATTGTCCTTAGAAAACCATGGAAAATGTGAATCTTGTGTAGAATCTAAAACCACAAAGAAATCTTGCAAATCAGTTCAAAGAGAATCAGATCTACTAAGTTTAATACACAGTGACTTAGGAGACCTAAAAAATACAATGACTAGAGGTGGTAAACGATTCTACATAACTTTCATAGATGACTACTTAAGGTATAAAAGGGTATATCTTTTGAGAAACAAAGATGAAGCAAGATATGTTTTCATCAAGTACAAAAATGAAGTGGAAAATCAACTAAGTAAGAAAATTAAAAGACTTAGAACTGATAGGGGAAGAGAGTATGAGTCCAACCCCTTTAATTCTTTTTGTGAAGATTATGAGATCATTCACAAAACTACTCCTCCTTATTCCCTTGAGTCTAATGGAGTAGCAGAAAGGAAAAATAGGACTTTGAAAGAAATGATGAATGCAATGTTGGTAAGTTCAGGAGCACCTTGAACTTGGGGAGGGGAGGGGAGGGGGGGGGGGGGGGGGGGGGGGGGAAGCTATTTTTATCTGCATGTCATTTTCAAAATAGAATACCTTATAAGAAAACTGGAAAAACTCCTTATGAGTTGTGGAAGGGTAATGCACCTAATATAGCATACCTGAAAGTGTGGGGGTGTTTAGCTAAAGTTCTTTTCCCTGAACCTAAAAAAATGAAAACTAGGTCCTAAAACCTTTGGTGCAATGTTCATTGGCTATGCTGAGAATAGTGCGGCATATAGGTTTCTTGTTACTAAGTCAGAAAATAGTCTTGTAGATGTCAATACTATAATGGAAACAAAGAATGCAGATTTCTTTGAAAACACCTTTCCTATGAAACTAAATGGTGAACAACAAGTTTAGAAAACAAGTAGAGACAAGTCTATTGAACCTTCTGAATTTGAACCTAGAAGGAGTAAAAGTGATAAGAAAGAAACAAACCTTGGAGATGGTTTCTACACCTTCCTAATAGATGAGGACCCTGATCCTACAAAGAAGCTATAACTTTTCCTGATGCACCATTCTAGAAGGAGGCCATTAACAATGAAATCGAATCAATCATGTATAACCATACTTGGGAGTTAGTAGATTTACCTCACGGTGCAAAGACTATTGGTTGTAAGTGGATCTTTAAAAGAAAGTTAAAACAAGATGGATCCATAGAGAAGTATAAAGCTCATTTAGTTGCCAAAGGCTTTAAACAAAGGAAGGATGTAGATTACTTTGACAACTTTGCCCCTGTGAGTAGAATAACATCGAGTATTGATCGCTCTAGCTTCCATTCATAATTTGGTTATACACCAAATGGATGTCAAGACTGCATTCTTGAATGGGGATTTGGAAGAGGAAATTTATATGGAACAACCTGAGGGTCGTGTAGTTCCAAGAAAGGAGAAAAAGGTGAGTAAGTTGGTTAAATCACTATATGGGTTAAAACTCCCAAACAGTGGCACAACAAGTTTGATCATGTGTTAATAACTAATGGATATTCCATTAATGATGCTAATAAGTCTATCTACAGTAAGTATGAGGATAACACATGTGTAGTCATCTGCCTTTATGTTGATGACATGTTGATCTTTGGAACTAGCCTAGAGGTTGTGTGTGAGACCAAGAAATTCCTAGGTCTTAAGTTTGATATGAAAGACCTAGGAGAGGCAGAGGTGATTCTAGGAATTAAAATAACTAGAACACCTAATGAGCTTAAACTTTCTCAAGAACACTATGTTGAAAAGATCCTACGGAAGTTTGAACACTTTTATTGTAAACTAGTGTCAACTCCTTATGATCCTATCTCACCGCTGAAGAAAAATAGAGAACATAGTGTTGCCCAAATAGAGCATGCTCAGATCGTAGGGAACCTAATGTACTTGATGAACTGTACCAGACCTGACATTGCTTATGCAGTAGGTAGATTGCGTCGATACACCCAAAGTCCTAATCAAGACCATTGGACTATTGTTCGTAGAGTCCTTAAGTATTTGAGAGGCACCATTAACTATGGTTTGTGCTTTAGTGGATTTTCAAGTGTCCTTGAAGGATTTAGTGATGCAAATTGGATCTTAGATTCAGATGTGATGAAATCCACTAGTGGATATGTTTTCATCTTTGGTGGAAGTATAGTTTCTTGGAAGTCTACCAAGCAAACTTGCATTACTCGGTGTACTATGGAAGCTAAGTTTATTGCCTTAGAAAAAACAAGTTTTGAGGCTGAGTGGCTTAGAAACCTCTTAGCATATATCCCTTTATGGACAAGACCAGCCCCGTCTGTGTCTATGCGTTTTGATAGCCAAGCTACAATTTCTAAGGCTAAGAATAAAATATTTAATGGGAAGAATAGGCAATTGTGCAGTAGCTTCTTGAAACAGAGGTTATATCCTTAAAATTTGTGAGGTCAGAGTTGAATTTGGCTGATCCTTTGACCAAACCACTAAATAAGAAACTAGTGGAAGAAACATCGAGGGGGATGAGGCTTATGCCTATTACAGAAGTCAAGAGTGGTGGTAACCCAACCTATTAGAATGGAAATTCCATGAAGTAGGTTCATATGGGTAATAACATATCATTTGTTGACTTTGAGGTGTATTATCAACTCAATTAGAATGAGAGTCTACCTTTATTGGATGTAGATAGAGCGATTATTCTATATTGAATTAGAGTTGCGTGTATACTCTTAAGTGCATATCATTATCCTTATAGGATGGTATGTTAACATGCAAAACATACTGTGATGGATTCACCTATATGAGAGTGGAGGTGGGTGGCCACTTCCTATGAGAACTTAGTAAGTTTCTCTAGAAACACTCTCATATATCCAGGTAGGGCGCCATGGCCTATTGTTGCCAACCTGTTTTTGTAACAAACATCATAGATGTAGTTGAGAAACACAATGTGGATAAAAGTTCATTGATTCACATAAGAACACTGGTTCATAGAAATTTATTTTCACCCTATTTGTGATTCAATACTTATTTGTCCTAAGACAGGTGTCATAGCCTTTGAAGCTACCAAACTGATCTGCATTGGATAGTTCTTCTACCTCCAAATAAAATAATTAATCACGTTTTTACACCTTTGTGGGGAGTTAGGAAAAGGTAAATAATTTTTTATTTTTATTTTATATTTTATCTTTATCTATTAGTTCTTATATTTTGGGAAAGTCCTTATTGGGATTGTACTATGGAGTCCCATTCCTTTTATATAAGTAGAATCCCCTTATTCCACTTGAGTCATTTTGAATTACAAGGTTAGATCCCATTGGGACTGTGTTAGTAGCTATTAGAAGACCAATCACCGCCCACTCTCTATATATTAATTTACCATTTTTTCAGAGAATTTATTTAGAGAGTCAAATAATAATTTCGACATCTATCTAAGGCCACTCTTTTTCAAAACCGAGTTGTACCACATCTCCTATTATTAGAGTGCCCAAGGCAAATCTGGGTGTGAATCCCTTTAGAGGCTAGACCACTCGGTACCCTAGTGCCACCTGAATTCGTCTTTGAGCGAGGTGGATCTATTTCAAGGACCAGTGTTTGTCAACGCCTCAGCCAATAAATTTTTCTTCTTATTAATTCTGTTCTTTGTTTGTGTCTTTGGGGCTAGTCATTTGTTTCCATACCCTTAATCCAACAACTAGTATTGGGTTGGCCCAATCATCAATCATCCATTATCATTCATCTTAAGAAGTGTTAAGACAAATCCACAATATATATAACTATCAAGTATCCACTACAATTCAAACATATTTACATTAAAAAAAAAAAAAAATCATCAAGTAGCCAAATTCAAGAGGTAGTGTGTATAAACAAGTACCATGTTTTTGATCCAATGTAAGCTTTCCAATTCTTATAAAGTCTATATTAAAAGAAATAAAAAAGCGAAAAAGGATTAAATTAAAAATCTTAAAAAATCATGGCAATAATGAAAACCCTTAGCAAATAGCTATTTGAAACTGTTGTCACAATTTGCCTCAAATTACTTTTGAATTAACTTCTTGTTTATATTTGTGCAAACCTCTTTACTGATTGTGAATGATCCACATGACTATCCAATCACTAGCCAATCTTCTTAATGTCACCCTCCTCTTTGGTGGGTTATGTCTCTGGCTCTCTAGGAAAATGATCCTCCATTTTTCTCCATGTTCTTTCCTCCTTTATAAGGATTGGTTAGATGTGCGAAGGTGCCCGGACAGACACGATTAAGTTGCAGTAAGTTCTGTCGCAGGTGAAATCAGCGTGTGGTACCGACATTAGCCCTTAATGCTCCTTTGTATCGTGACTAACATGAGGTTTCCTTAAAGCATTTTTCCTCATTACACATCTTGTTGTTGCCATTTCAGTGTATACGTAGTACTGTGTTATCCATTTTCCTGGAGTTGGCGATCCACACTTAACTTCCTAGTGGACCACATTTTTAGTTTTTCTAAGATCAATTGGGGTAGGCTCTCAGATCATTGTAGGTTTAAATGGAGGCAGGATGACTTCTCGACTTGGAGACAATATTCAACTGATATAACATCTGGGTACCCCTTCTCGCAAAAATTCGGCACCCTCGAGAGGTAGCTTTTGTAGCAATATTCGTCATCCCCAACCTGAACAAGTAAGTAAACCCACAGGTTGGTTGATTTCTATAGTTAGTACCTTCAATGCCCCATTTCTTCGTGACCAAGTAGGTTTGGGATGACGTGCGTCGAGAGCTACTTGGGCTTGAAACCTTCGTGTTGCGGTCCTAGGAAGATGGTAGGTCATACATGCATCACCTTAAGGAGTGGCAACACTAGGGGATTTTCTATCACTAGGGCGACAACAATGTGACCACAACCGTTTTTTATTTTTTCTTTGCAGGAATTTTGCTTTGTTTAGAACTTTGCCTTAAAATGGGCACTTGACCTGAAGATGAACATTTTTCCTAGAGGGACACTCGACCATTGGTGGGGCATTTTCGCCGTAGGATGGGCGCTTGGCCTTGGATGGACATTTTAGACTGGATAGGCACTTGGCCCTTTGACGGTATTTTCTACGATGGTCATGTCGACTCCTTAGTTGGGCACTTGGCCTTGATCAGAGATATTCATCTAGATGGGCGTTTGCCTTGTGATGGGCACTCTGGCAGTGATGACATTTCTGCTAGAGGGTATTTGCCTTTTTTGATCTTCATTAAAGGTTGGACACTCTATAGTTTGGGGGTTGTGTTTTGGGTTTAGTTTTCTAGGCGCACAGTGTGTAGGCGGTAGGGAAATGCTGCCCTTTCCTACCTGCGTTTTAGCTCCATAATTGTGCCTAATTGCCATGACCACAGTTTATTCTCGGACTATTGAGTATGCTGTGAGTATATGTTTGCTTACGTGTCTTAGTTGTGGTTAAGGGGCTAAGTTGAGTTTTTCTTCGGAACTCTACATTTCTCTCTATCATCTTGCTTATCTGTCTGTGCAGTACTCCAATTTTGTGGCGGGCGACTCATAGGATCTATTAGAGTAGGACAGCTATTTCACAAGGTATGACTTCCGAGCGTGGTACCCATCACTGGTTCGAACAACTACTGACCTCAACTGGGCAATTGTCGTGATACTTCTTTTTGCACTCTAAGCTTTTGGTCGGGTCGTCTTTTTCTGTCACACCTTTATGATACGATTCTATAGCGACGAGTGCTTCCCTTCTGTAACTTAAGGTTCTCATGATCGGGTAGCTGGTTAATGTCCGGGCACCCTTAAGGCCTTTTGTTGGATAGTGCGAGTGCTTCTTTTAGCACATTAGACTTTGGTTCTTGCGATATATGGTGCTAGTTGCTTTGCGGGCTACGTGACCTTCTTTACTCACAGATAGTGATAAGCTACTTTGTGGCAGCAACCCTATGTCATTTTTGTTTGTGTTATGCCGAGGAACTCGATGAGCTGCGACAGAGACATGCACATGTGTGTGCTACCTTCTTATGTCGTTGTTTATGGCCTGAACCGTGCTGAGGGTAGCTTTAACGGTGGCCACCTTAGTGCTTTGTTGGAGGCGCTAGTGCGGAGAGCTATCTAGCCATCAACGTCTTTATGCGTCACGGTGCTACTTTGGGCACCCTAGCACTTATAATTGTGCATGCTGAGGCTTAGATCCTCGAGAGAGGCTGCTATTTTGTGTATCCCACATACGTCATTGTGTGCTCTAGTGCCCAAGCATATAGGTCGCACACGTTCAGGCTACTCTTATGGCATTCCATATCTTGCTCTACAGCCTAGTCAAGGCTGCTTACTTGGCAGTCCGTTACGCGTTTATTAGACTCTGAAGGCTTGAACCTAGGGCGAGAGTGCGTGTCGCTAGATGCGTATGATGACCTTACGGCTTTATATAGTCTGGTCTATTGGATCTTCTAGAGCTCACATGTCGCTCTCTCATGGCACGTAGAGCTGTTATGTTGGTCATGGCCTACGCCATAGCGTTCACGCCTACCTGTCTCGCTACCCTAGGCTTTATTGGGCCTTTAGCTTTGTCGTGCAGGTGCTCGCTATCTTATGGCCACCGATACTGGCGCTGTTGGGCTGTGTAGTAGTGTGCTCACGATCTACGTTAAGGCCACTTTGATCTTTGTCTTCGATTATTGCATACTGCCTCGCCTCAGTTGACCTACTTAGGTCACAATTTATTAGGTCTTTTGTCAGCTCATAGCCTGGTCACAGTTGTCTACTTACGTGACACTTACTATAGGTGCTTTTGTCTGGATCTCACATTCTCTCTCACACTTATAAGTCTTTAATATTTTGTGATGTTTTTTTTTTTTTTTTGATCCAACGCATCTTGCGACATGTCAGTATAATATATTTTTAACATTGAAAATAACAATGAGTGCACGAGAATACTTGCGCAAATCCTCATGTTAGGGAGTTACTCGTGCTGTTTAGAATGGAAATATAGGCCATTGTGCTGAGACTGTAAAGGTTCTATCTTATTATCTGGTATGCAGAGCTCTTCTCACTTGCTTATGCCGTTCTCTTCTCTTCCATACACTCTGGATTATTGAGGTCCTGTTCAGATTGCTTTACCTCGAGTGAGCTCCAGGAGCCACAAAGATCCGGTAGATTTCTTTTTTGATTCAGTTTAATATTCTTCTAGTGTATGTAACTGCCCTTCTATATACTATTGCGTGTGCGCTTTGCATGAGCTCAGAGGTAGCCACCGTGTTCATATGTTTTGTTGTATAATATGTGGTCCACTTCAGTAAGTTCGTGCGAGACACGCACTGACTCGAACTGTCAACGCCTAGACTCCGCTAATGTAAGTCACACCGAGTAGGGTGTTGGCATTTTTGATCATTCATTTCCAACTACGATCGCCCTCAGACTTGCGTTTGTGCACACAACTTCTGTGGCTTGCACTTGCTGAAATGGTGGACTATAATGTCGTTGTCACTATTGCCATGGAATCTTCCTTCGTCATCCTCCTTTATTGTGTGTCAGTCTTGGGTGCCTTCTCCTCAAGCTCAATCGCTGATGTGTGCATTCCTACACTTTGAGTTCTCTCATCATCCTGCCTTTCGCGTAGCTAGAAGTTAGACGTTGGCAGGTATGTCAGCTGCTCGATGAGTACTAGAGTTTGTACCACGAACGAGCGATAGTTGTGGACAGGTTGAATTATTTAACTTCCCCCGAACACACTTACAAACTTTACATCGTACTTGTGCGGTCGTGCCAGCATTGATAGTGAGGCCGAACTCTTCATCCTAACAGCTTTCCTCTAGATTGAGATCGTGACAAAGTTAGTTTATTCCTGTTCAGATATGTGATTCCTCATAGGCAATGTCTCCTGTCGTTATACACTTTCTGAAGTAATCTCTAGTGGCCAACCTACAGGGAAGTCCACAGTCTGAGGCAAGACGGCCTAAAAACCAGCTTGAACGGCTCCAAGTGACAGAGACTTTTTTATTGTTCTCTCCGCCGCATTCTGTTTCGCGTCGTGGCCCTCTCGATATCTGATCTAGTAGGTCTTTAATACAGAGTCGGATGATTGAATGCTGGTTTTAAAGAATATGATTGCCCTTCTTCCGACCTCTCCTCGACTTTGCGCGCGAGAGCGCGGATGACGAATATGTACGAGCCGGTACTGACTATGTACGTATACCAATCTCCGAATACAACCATCCTAGTGGGCCGCGTTTCCTTCTCCCGGCGAGAAATTTCCGAAGCGCGCTCTATTTGCAGGTAGAGCTAGTCTAGTTCCATACGGTAGTGAATTCGATGCCCACTCCGCAAACCCGTCGGATAAGTGACGTCGATATCCAACTAGTTGGTTCCCTTTTTCTAAATGGTTGTACCTCACGATTATAATGGAGTTCATATATAATCAAGTCTTTAATACAAGATAAAGTGATTGATAGGGATGTCTATATTCTGAAATGCAATGTCGTGTGATAGAGATAGCCAAGGTACCTACGGTGACACAATACTGTTCAAGCTGGGTAGCCAGTCACCAAACATGTCCTGCTATACCTCATCTAATATAGCATATAATTAGTCCTTATTCCGCCAAAGGATCACTAGACAATGAATATTCCCTGCCATACGATATACTTATCTAGTTTTACCCATCGTATGATGAATTTATATTTATTATATAGTAGCGTGAGAGCTATGACACCTAGAAAAGTCGCAGTTAAACCGTGTCTCCAGACCCGCAGGCTCTCCAAGTTATGCAACCAATTCACCCCCCATTTTAAAATACTCCTATGCATTAACTGCCATCGGTACATTAGCACCATGCTGACCATAGGTGCGTAGCACGTAATATACTGCACACATTATAGATCTAATCTCTGCGCCTGCCTACTGACAGGTTCTATATGCAGAGCGCAGCAGATAGCTACAAATTGCCACATACTGAGATGTTTGATGATGTCACTCTCGAGACTGATTGTGTATAGTTATCTGTAATGAGTATTGTATGATATTTTGTATACACCTTCAGGCTCTTTACTGAATACGAATGACGGACTTGATGCACCTTTCTTGCAACTCTATGTTAGGTTCACGAAACTTCCGTTTATCTGTGTCATGTAGTTAATAATATGTGCAATGCGTAGAGTAATCAAACAACCTACAATCCATCCTTAGGTACAAGGACCTGATTATCACTAATATATTAAAACATTTATTCCCGCGCGAATACACAAAAATTTGGTATTGACATTAAACTACATCACTGCTCAAAAGACTCACTTCCCTGCGACTTATTTGAATAGGATAGGAGGTTACGCAAACCAATTATCCACCTGATACACTAAGATTCTATTTGCTAAGAATTGCAGGAATTAACCGAACTACAGAGAGTCAAGCGAGTCTAACTAAGTAAACTCTCAACATGAAGCTTTTAACCCAAGTCGATATGACGCCCGTATGATATCCTCCGACACATATTAAGATCAACACACAGAGACGTGAGCCAATAGAGTCACAATACACGTAATAAAAGAAATCAACCGTTGACCAACTTTGTAGCGCATTAGAAGAGCGCGAGAGAGTATGATGATAGACATAGACGAATCTGATCTGTTTGAGCAACCTAGTTTCATTGAATTCTACTTTTTGCAATCAGACAATCTATTCTTAGCTGTGCTTCAGAAATGCTTGTAATGAATAATTAATCCTTACCAGCTTCGATCTGTATCTTCAAAGACACTGAAAATGTTAGTGCAAAGCAGTTTACTATTTATGCTATTCCATTATCTATATAATGTCAATTAGGTCATCAATGTTTGTCAATACACGCAGCGCACAAAGTAATGACTCACTCAAACTGACAGGTAACTATTTCGACAGTCCGCGGACCAGTCATGCGCAGCGTGGGAGAGAACTCTCTATGTTTATTTCACTTAAGCTTCCAAGTAATCTCGTATACGTTCACCTCATAGCTACAAAATCTCGCTCCTCTACATAGTTACTCTCTGATCGTCTCACTGTCTTTAGAAACAACAAAGTAGGCCTATACGAGTTCACTCCTTGTCTATGTGGACGAGAACAAAAATGCTTTTTGCCTGATTACTATCGTGGCGTCTGTCTCTTTTCCTCCTCACTTCCTTCTACCATAGATGGTCTATTGTGTAGTTGTTAGTATGATGGAGTATAAATATGGAGAAATAAGATGTCTCACGAAAAACATTACACTACTACAATGATCCAGTTTTGAATGTGTATAAAAACGGAAAAGAAAAGAAACTACTGATAATTGGATCAGTCATCTTCTTACATAGGATAGATCGAATTACAAACAGTGTGCTTTGAAAAATATTTGAATGTTAATCAAGCTTCAATCCGAATGACAGACATAAGTATATATTTCCTCACCTATAACAAGAATAGTAAATGTTATGGCGCGAATCATCTCTGAAACAAGATAAACAAGCTCTCATACAGAGCACAAACAAATTAAAAACCAAGAATACACTGTGGATTACACTGCAAGCTGATCAATCCAAAGATTAAATCCCAGTCTTCATCCAGACAACATGTACATAGAGGACACAATGGCTGAGATCCCAAAACAAAATAGCCAAAGATGATAAGTACATGTAGAGAGACAGCTTTTACCTATTAAATTTACTCTTCTAAAAAAATCCATGTGTACATAGTTGACCACCACTGTTCTCAGATGTTCGTCCGAAGACGGCTACTTTCGCGTCATTCCAGAGGGCTCCAGACTCCACCTCGCCCCACGGTAATAATTAATCTACGATACATTACCACGGTCCCTCATGTCAGTATTATGTGGCGAAGATACAAGTATAAATAAATCTCGAAAACCCAATGAGCGTTTTTGGTCCCAAAGGAAATCAGCAATATGACATAATTTTTCTTATATTAATATAAAAGTTATGAAATAACCATGATTTAACAGATGGCGAAAAGTGTGTTTATTTCATTCCTCTATACGACTTATATCAGTAAAATGAGAACCAACTCCTATTTACAAATTAAGTCACATTTCAAATTAAGAGGGGAGACTCTGAAAAAGGATTAACTTGAATCTCGCCATCTTCATAGTTTCATGTAAATGTTTTTTAGATCAATAAAGATAACTAGAATTAATGAGCATTATAAGGGCAGAATCAAATCAAACAAACCAAGAAAAAAACATACAATATTAAAAGAGTTATTTAAATATCACTAGATAAGATCCAACAGCTTTAAATTAGAAAACTTTAATATATCTTTGCTTTATACCTTAGGCCCATGTCCGAGAGGTAGTTCCAATTGAGGCCTAGGGCACTAAATTGTTGATAGGCACCTGTTCTGATGCCCAGATCGTTAATGATGACTAACCCCTACATTGATGAACCAGTTATATTATACGCCATCGCTGGACTACTCTAGGCGCTCCTACATGCCACAGGCAAAAAAACAAGTAGTCGAATGATTCTTGATGCTAATGGCTATTGGGTCTTTCTTGGATCTCTTCCAGGTCTCTTAGGAGTCTTTATATATGCAATTTTAGTATAAATATGTTAAAGTAAATCAATACTATATTCCTAAGATTGTTCATGATATATGCAATATATGCAATTATGAAATGGAATAACATTTAACTGGAATTTAATTAGTCAATTTTCAACAATCTAGCATTCAAAAGTGTACAAAATTTGTATTATTAACGGTGAAAGTTGAAATATAAACTGAAGAGGGGTACAATTTGTTCGCTAGAGGCTCAAATTGCTCCTCATAAGAACAAAGGCATCACAATTCAACATATTATATGTAGGCCTTTTATGTTTGAGGTAAGCACCTTATCTAATGGTGAGTGTCATCAATAATAAGCTTCTATATGCAAGAAATTGAGAACCATTAATTACTCCAAACTCCTTTTGCTTGGAATATTTAAATTTTCTTCATATAGTGTTGATCGAATTATCAAAATTTATATCAATGGTGGAAACTAGTTGCTACCAAAGATGAGGTCAAATCCTAATTATCATTCGCTAAACAATGTAAATAGTATACTACAATTATTCTGCTTTTAAAAAGAATATTTACAAGCCAACCAACGCAAAAATTGATGATGTTATACCTTTTCCGACTTGCTACTCACGCCATTAGCCTTATGTAATTCTGTACTTTTGATGAACAAAGCCATCTCTAAATAAATATGCAGGTTACTAAAAAATAAATATAATCTAATATGAATCGAGAGAAACAACAATACCTGTAGCATAAATTTGGACTTTAAAAGGAGTATAATAGGATGCCCAAATTGTAGTTTAATTTAAAGATAACCTTCAAAAATATTTTAAATATAGTGAAAACCCCCGTACCTTAGAAAAGATCGCGAGGACAAACAGTCTACCTTTTGTGCGATTGTGTGCAGGATATCTTTGGAGAGCGAAATGACTTCTTTCTTTGAGTAGATTCTGATGATGGTGTTGGATCTTTGGGAAGAGGATGATTAGAAGGCTGCGTTGAATTTTAGATGTAAGTGAGAGAGAAAGGAAACTCACCCAAACCCCTAAGCAAAAAAGGAAATTTCATTATTCACTTAAATAAAAGTTCCATTATGTTCGTACGTTTACTGAAACTTCGTGTCAGACCTTAGTAAGGCTTTATGGCAATTTTTGACCATTTGTTGCATAAATCTATAGTCATTGAATTATATGAATGGATCTTATTCCATGAATCTATTTCAATATATAAACTTTAATCTTTTTACTTGGGTGGTAATATATTTTGGTATTTTAGGATTTACTTTTTTAATGTAAATATAGCTTTAGTTAGCATGCGTTAAACTATGTGCCTAGTGTTAATAAGTTAGTCTATGCATTACATTATCTAACTTATTGGAGTAGGCAGTGTGTTGCTTGTTCAAGGGATGATATGGGAAGTTGTTTATTTGATGATATAAAATTTCATACACTTAGATTCACGAACTTGAGGTAACAAGTTTATCAAGATCTAAGCATTGATAGGTGTTGCTACTTATGATATAGCAAAGGATTTCCAAGTTAAGTCACATGTAGGACAAAAACACTTAATAGACAAATTATTCTACTACAATTCAAGGTATTGTTGCTTAAGGGACGGTAGAGTCAAAACAAGTAGAACAATATGATATACAACTACCACACAACATAGAGACAAAACACGATGATAGATACTTATGGTTGAAATAAATTAATTGGAATGACATCAAGCAACATTGGATCTAGGTCTATAGTATTATTTTGGAGCCCTAAATGAGGAGTATGATAGAAAATGATAATTATTTGTCACCAACATAGTGAACACATAAATCTAAAATCTTGAAATGTCACCTAGCCAACCTTAGTAGAAATATTCAGTCAAAATATTGAATGTGAGATCCTTAAATTGGTGTTTGACCAATAAAATTAATGGTAATTAACATATGATTAAGTATATATGAAGTGACCAAGCTAAGATTTGTATCATGTCTATTGTAGGGGAATCCGAATCTCTTTGTTCCTTATCCTATGATTAGCGTCTAGTTATTGGTACTATGCAAATCTTTTAAAGTTTTTCTAGAATTCGTCTCTACCGGCATGAACAAGAGGAAAATTGTGCGTTTCTTAACAATAAAATAAGCCAAGCGATTAGGAATTTGCCATTAGAAACATTACCATAGATTTTGATGTGTCCCAAATCGTAGGAGTTACACGTAGTAAAGATTGAGAGGATATGAAAGATTTTTCAGGAAGGTCTATTGATTAACACCCAAGATCTTCCACTAGATGACTTTTCCTTGATTTTAGATCTTAATTGGTGAGAAGGAAGGAAGACTAAAAAGGCTATGGTTCTCTCTCTCTTTGAATAGTGAAAGATGGCTCACTTCAAAAAAGTAATGAAAACCTTATCATTTAAGGGGTATTTATAGGGTTCCCTAATTGGGTGTAAGTGACTTAAGCATACTAAAGGCTTGAATCATTTAATTTAGCTCAAAATGAGTCTTAATTAATTAATTAACCTAACATAGTTATCTAATTAATTAATTAGCTAAATCTGAAGACTTTGTTTACTTACTCCTATGCAACCTTGCATAATTACCAAAACACCTTTATACGCAAAAGTGAACCAAGAGTTGTGTCATCAAGGTATATGAGCTTAGGTGGACACCATTGAGACCTATAGGACAATACTAGCTACCCCAAAATCTAATTTTGAAGTGATTTTAACATTCCACTATAGAGAATCAATAGCGCACTATAAAACCTTGTTGTTAATATACAATGAGATGCTAAGGTAGGTCTCGCTAGGTCCCATGACTTATTATCCCCATTGCATTCAGCTCTCCCTGTGAACTGGTTTTCAAATAACATTGTTTGTAGTCATAATCAGGTTTGAAAAACTATCAGACCTTCAGATCCGGTACCTCTACTATCTAGTTGAAATTACAAAATCCTCCTTATTATGCTATTAAATTGATATAATGCTTAACTCTCCGAAGAGTCATAGACAAGTCCATTAAAGAAACTCTATGAACAACAATTTACATGAACATACCTCCTTTAAGATCACTTAAGGTGGGACTGCCTTTATCTCAATCCTCTTAGATTTCAATGGTACTTGCACATATTACAAAATACTCATTGTATAGATTGCGATCAATAGTGAACCAATCCATAAGACATATGATTAGCTTTACTTATTTTCAGCTCTTTTATTAGTAGGTCAAAGTCATTACAACTTTAACACAAATTCTATATTTCTCTCAAGGTTAAGAGATATAAAACAAAAAACAACTTGGGTGTGAAATCATGACTATTTGATACTCCTTATATATGTCTCATTGAGTTCAATAAATCTCTGTCTATGTGTAACCAACACACTAGTGTCACTCACCATGAAACCCATAAACTAAATAATCAAGACCAACCATTCCTCTAATATTGAAGCAGCGTACTATAACCCTAATGGGTTACCTAGGCGCTATAAACTCGGTGTCTTGTGATACAATGTCATCTACCTTACATGAATCCATTTCTTGGAATTTTTTTTTTGCAATCTCTTAATGCATCAAGCTAACAATACAAGATTATGGTGAGTATCAAGAATGTTCATGGTATATTATAGAGTTGTATAGGATTAGGATAAATAAAAGTGAACTAAAAGTTTATTAATAAATAAATAAAATTTTTAAATTTATTACATAATGTCATGCTTTTATGAAACCTTTAAAATACTGAGACGCCCTTTCATTAATCATGAATAAACTTAGTTTCACCGTTGCTATCAAAGGTTAAATGAGAAAAGCTACATGTACAGAGAGCCTCAGCCAATGGGTAAAGATGCACTGTTTAGGCATTGTATACAACATAACAACTTTACAGTGGAACAATACATTTTATTAATACTTGAGACAAAAACAATATAAATATGAAAAAAAAGAAAAAAAGGATGGATGATTTTACACCTCAAACCAAGCATTTATTATAATGAAGTGCATTTCCATCGCACATGTGGACTTATTTTTGGAAAATCATTACAAATATTATTGAAGGACCGACCTTAGTAGGCTAAACAGTCTCCTAAATAGGCATCTTTATATAATCTTTTGCATTCATCCATCTCCTCATTGTCTTTGCATTTTAGGATGGTGAGGATGTGAAGGAAAAGTTTAACAGGATAGCGTGGTACCGATCGTTCACAGGAGCCTTAGCACATCAGCTCCCGAATAATGTCCTACACATCGAACTGGAACTTTGCTGTAAGGAATCTCCACGAACATGTACATATCAGACGTTATACATATAAATAACTATATTCATCAGATCCTGATAAATCATCATAGAATCATCAAGTCCGATAAAACTAAGTTTGCAGTCCTCTTTAACCTAAAGAATCGACTCATTTGCCATATCTGGCATACTGAAATATTTGATATATAATTGGAGAAGTTTAGGGCCATACCAAAGATCAGCTGTGAAGAGGCCATCTCTCCAATAATTCCGGTCCTTCTAGAAGTTGTCGCCATGGGGCAAATGATGACACTACCTCTCAGCGACACTAAAAAGATATCCACTCACAGAGATAATAGAAAGTCGTATTTCGAAGCGACAGAAAAGAAGTGCACATAGTTGGCCTTCTGTAGCGTCTGTAAGAACTCAGGTGGAGGTGTCCAATGCTAAAATCTTTCCTCCGACAACATCTAACGAGATGGTGATAAAGAACATAGCATTCCACCCTCAGACCGAATAGCGACGGGTCGTACTCATTAGCTAGGTCGCTACCACTTGATTATTTCCCACGGATTCATTCAGGCAGTTTGGAGCGACAATATATCTCTATATCACCTCTATAGAGATGTACATTCTATTTGTGATCATCAATCCCAATCAAAGCTCATTAATGTATTTTCAAGCCTATTTATTAGGCTAAAACCTAACAAACTATTAAAAAAGAGTCTGAAGTTTATTTCAAGCCAAAAACCATTATTATATTGTAGTGAAGAAAAAAAGACATACTCTCTGTGCGCGATACATTGATGTCACTGATAAAAAGCGGCATTCATATTTCCCAACAACTATGACCGAACCGAGTTTTGCCTATTATGGATATCATAACTGGAAGTAGCTCGTAGCAATCTCCGAAACCCCAGAAGAGACCGGCTCCCAATATGTGGCATGCATAGTACTCCATATGTTTTCCTGGCGAGAGGAATTACCTTCAGGATCAAGGAATAGCAAAACTCCGAGTGCAATACAATGTGTATCCATCTATCTCCTGCAAGCATACACCTGTCACCTTAAGTAGCACGTTTGTATATTCGCGGAGCCATTGATTGCCTTTAATCTACGTCCACTATCAGCCCCCTATTTAAAAATACTATTAATATGAGATACAAAGATGTAATATATGATAATTGCTGATGGCCTCACGCATCAAGGCATTGACGTATATTATTTTATTCTTTGGTTACGTTCATTCATCCAAATTACGTGGCTCTCTTGTATTCAGAGTAAACTAATATTAATGGTTTGGATTCAGTCTATTGGCTATTTAAGGGAGAAGAGAGAAAGGCTAACTGACCCGGGCACATAAATGGCAGAAGCATGGTACTTGCGGAAACTTTCTTTCCCTGCTGTGGTTCTCTGGTCCGGCGAAGTTGTCATTCCCGGGATACCACCGAATAATGCTTCAGGAAACAACAACCAGTTGGGAATCCTAGTGCAGCTGTTCTTTCAGAAATTCTCTCCAGCCTTATCTGCTCTGTCAAAATCACATTCAAGAATTCAATAATCCGACAGGACTTAGAAGTAAATTAATTGGTTGAATGAAGAAGAATTGAAAATCTAACTGTTAAGAATCCCAATGACTTTTTTGCGGTTGCTGAGAAACTCAAGGGGAAAAAACAGAACCTAGATAAACTTGAAACTCTCATATTTTCAGCTTGTTATTGTAACTAAGAAAAGAGAAAACCACCTCGACCCAACTTCATCTGAAAATAATTATTAAAAGCCAGTATTATTGCACTAGAGGCAGCTGAAATATAGATCAAGCGGTTGTCAATCATCCTTTTCTTTCGTTCCTAGCTGTCTTTCATGCAACCGAATTTACAGAATCACATATTCTAATTACACAAGTTAACAAATTGATAGAAACAGGTGGATGTTACTAGCAAGTTCTCTGGCCTAGAGTATCATAAAAGATCACTAGAAGCTTGATATCTAACGGTTGCCCTTCATACAGTTATTGCAAAAGACATTGCAGAAATTCGAAATTGGCTTTTTCTTATTTCCACTTTTTGTGAGGATTCCTTCAACACATGACGTCCAAAGTTTATATAAGTAAGCACTATGACATTAGTTGGTAACCTGCGCACTTGACTCCCTATATCAAAACCTTAAAATGACTTGAGTCAGTATTGAAATAGCAATTTTGAAGATAACATTCAAAAGTAATAAGCTTTTAATTTTTAGTTTAACTGTAATGATTAAATAATACATAATCTTACCATACGTGTTTCATTATATTATTGAAATTAAAAGTCAAGAGGGGACACCATGGACCACATGCATGGATCTCATATTGCCATCACAGATAAATTGTTTTAGTAGGTGGCTGAGGCCTTCTATGACTTCTAAAATAAAACGAAACAAGACTAAGTCATTCTTGTAATTATTTCTATCTAGCCTTCTCTATTACGATAATTGCCATACAATCGTAATAGGTGATATTGCTCTTACAGAAGTTGCAGAATGAGAGAAATTTCGTGCGCACGTTACCAGGTGGCAAGGTATAGATATCATAAAAGATACTAGCAAGACGTTTGCATTGAAACAACGGTGGCTCCTTAAACAAGTTGAAGACATTGCAAAATGTATGCCTTTTTCGTAATTGCCCTTTTGTTCGAGGATTCCATTACACACGTTCGATGGATGTGTATAGGGGGTATATGCCCTTATCTAATAATTTCAATAGATAATAATAAAAAGGAACATATCTTGGAGGTAGTGGGCCGCTGGCAACTCCCTAGCATATATTCCTCGTATATCTTGGAGGTGCCCTACTAGCCTTTTATTTCCCACCCATTTGGGAGTACATGAGGAGAATGTACATCGTTAGCTTCCTATCGCCATTACATTATGAAACTGCGAAGTTACACGACGATATTTAACATTGGCCTTTCCATATGGAACTAGCGTGTTCTCTCTGTGAAAAAGCTGTTGTTGTTCCTTGGAGGTTTTCTCTATAATATCATTTATGTGGAAGCTTATTCTGCGATGTTATTCACAACCTCACTGCGAGATTCGCACTCAATCAATCTTAGATTAAGCACTTTTTATATGGGTTAGTAAGATAGGAGAAAAGAGTTTACGTTTTGTATTATCTTGTGTATACTCGCAAACTATAAAGCAACATTTAGTGTGTGAGATTTGTGTGAGGACACCGGACAG
>JBAPGN010000354.1:0-28995 GCA_037355405.1 Vitis amurensis | reverse complement strand
TCAATCCTCTACTAGAGATGCTCAAATTGTTGAGGTGAAGACAGCCTGATAATGATCCATATGATCCTCAATACACTCAAACGAGAAGTTGAAGCCAGATTTGATATTGATCCATGCGTTCTCTATGGAGTAGAACAGATATCACTGACTACAACAAGCTCCTTCCATGCGAGTGCCTAGAGAGCTAATCTGAGTAGATAGATCCATCCAAGGAGCATGTTAGGAGCGAGAGGTGCCTGATGAGGTGGTATCTCAATGTTGATGAGGCTTAGTGAATGTCGGTTAAGTAGATGGACCCGCTATATAAGTCGCTCAGACATATCGCTCAGAAAAGGTAGCCTCAAATTGAACACCCTCTGACTGAAGTGGATGAATGTCAATGCTCGGGCTCTCTCTGCTGAAAGCTACTTTGAGGTTTATTTCACCCTTCATTTCTCGTATCTCGGCCTCCTTCCCAACTCCGGGATGCACTTGTCCCTATCTCTAAGCCTTTGCAAGTGCTATCTCTATTTCCTTTACCCAAAGAACCATCAAGGGCCTTCTCAAATTTCACTAGCCCCATCGACCGATCATCATACGTGTCATAAGCACAAGGGGCCTTCAAAGTCTATCTCTTTGCTCAAGTCAATGCCAATATCCTTCAACACTCTGGTGAGGAAAGCGACCATAGGGAGTACGAGGGTCGTGCTGTCGTAACATGAGATTCATGTGCATCATCATCAAGTACACCAAGTGGATCCGTCTCCTAGTAAGAATCGAGTCAATGAAGAATGCCTCATAATAAGAGACCTCGTCTTGGTGTTCGCCCCATGGTAGAAGGAAGAGCATATCATGTGGTTGTAGTACTCTTCAAATGATGGTCAAGTGGTGGGTCGAGTGTTTTCCCATCCCTTAGGTGTCTACAAGTTCTCAAATCCTTTGAATAGCCTCTCTAGGCTCAAATCCCGGCACAGTAGGCCAAATCTTGGACTTGTACACTCTGAGTCCAATCGGAGCAATATAAAAAATGCAATAGATGCTCTCCGGGTCTAGACGAATCTCGACTCCTCTAACAGTAGAAATAATAGGGTTACCTAATCCATAAGTCGTCCTCGAGTAAAACACTCGCACCAAAGTCGGGAAAATCGAATCCGAAACAGTCACCACGAGCAGCCAACCCATCCTAGTGAAAACGTCCTTGAATCCAAAATACTGAAGTTGGGAAAAATTAATATTTCTCCCCGAAACTACTTTTCTTTTAGCAAAGTGCTGCTTGTGCCGCTAGTAGTCCTCCATCGAACTGAACAAAGCGGTGTCAAACCTCGCCTTTCGGTGAGCCTTTGGCTGAGATGGTTGAGACAGCTTAGCTAGGCGCTTGTCCTATGCTTTAGAGGCAGCCAACTCTCATATAGGAGCCATGAGAAAGAATGAAACAATGGAGAAGGGGCTAGTAGAGAGAGAAACGTTCACAACTGAAACCCTAAGCACCCGAAAATGGAGAGGAAGCTGACTGTGACACACAGGAGGAAGAGAATGCAGTCAAAAACCAAAACCCTAGCCTTTGATCTTCCCAAAAATCCAATCCAAAGCCTTCAGTTTGCTGCTATGACCTCAAAAATCACTCTTTGATAGTTGAATCGGCAAAGCTCTTAAAGAACTAGAGAAAACAGGTGAGAAAATGAAGCGCGAGAGTCACTTAAAAGCCCTAACCCCGATAAACAGGTCGATCGGTCCTGGTCCTGATCAACCGCTTGGTCAACAAGGTCAATGCTTTGACTTTTCAATTTTTGTGCATTTTCTCGTTGTGTGGTCTCCCCCCTGCCCTTTTTAGTTGAAATCCCCAATTTTTTATGCTCAATACCAAAAGAATTTTGATTTTTGGTCCAAAATTTGACCATTTTCTAAGTATATGTCTATATGATGCATATGACATGAAATTCATGCAATCAGAAGGTGTATTCATTAAGAATTTATTAAGCAATTATTAGATTATAAAGAAATTACCCCTAATTGTCTTCTAATGTCAACAAATTGTTCTTCACTTAGAGGTTTTGTAAATATATCGGCAAGTTGATCTTTTGTGCTTACAAACTCAAGTGTTATGTCACCTTTTTGTGCATGATCTCTAAGAAAATGATGTCTAATTTTCAATATGCTTAGTCTTAGAGTGTTGCACGGGATTTTTTGATATACTTATGACACTAGTATTATCACATTTAATAGGAACATGCTCAAAAGATAAATCAAAATCACTAAGTGTTTGTTTCATCCAAAGGATTTGTGCACAACATAAACCGGCTGCTATGTATTCGGCTTCCATCGTTGACAAAGCTACCGAATTTTGCTTCTTACTATGCCATGAAACAAGTGAGTGTCCTAAAAAATGACAAGTGCCACTAGTGTTTTTTCTTTCAACCTTACAACCGGCAAAATCGACATCCGAAAATCCAATTAATTCAAAGTTATCACTCTTAAGATACCATAAGCCTATGTCCATTATCCCTTTCAAATATTTAAGAATTCTTTTTACGACATTTAAGTGAAATTCTTTAGGACAAGATTGAAATCTAGCACACAAGTATACACTATACATAATGTTGGGTCTACTAATGGTCAAATATAGCAAAGAACCTATCATGCCTCTATATATAGTAGAGTCAATGGATTTACCTTTCTCATCCTTATCTTGATGGATGAGCTCATTGGAGTCTTCATTGTTTTGGTTTCTTCCATGTTGAACCTTTTGAGAAAATCTCTTATGTACTTTGCTTGATTGATGAATGTTCCTTCCTTTAGTTACTTGATTTGAAGTCCAAAGAAGAAGTTGAGTTCTCCCATCATGCTCATTTTGAACTCACTATGCATGCACTTAGAAAATTCTTCACAAAGAGAGACATTAGTAACACAAAAAATGATATCATCAACATATATTTGAACTAAGAGCATATCATTTTCTTTGGTCTTTATAAAAAGAGTTATGCCAATTTTTTCCTATTTTAAAACCCTTTTTCAAAAGAAATTTACTCAATATTTCATACCAAGCTCTAGGTGCTTGTTTCAAACCATAAAGTGCATTTTTAAGTTTAAAAATATGGTTAGGAAATTTAAAACTTTGAAAATTAGGTGGTTGTTCAACATATACTTCTTCATTTATCAAACCATTTAAAAAAGTTGTGGACTCTTCCTCGATCCACCGACCGGTGCAAATCGCGAATTAAAACAATAATCGTATGTGTAGAGAAAAAAAAAAGTTTTCGAGTTTTGAAAAATCCGTCCCCAATGAGGAATGGTTTTGTTTGGAGTCGCCACTTACTTTTTATTCTTATTTTTGAAATGAGGAAAATTAAATAAGAACAAAAACCCCTTAATGACTCTAGTTAAGAAAAAGTGGTCTGCGAAACTAGATTTTTGGGTCCAAGGATCAGGTTACCTATTAGGAAGGTACCTCATGCGAGGTAACACCCTTCTAGGCTCGGGATCCGGTCTCTACTAGTGAATTGGGTACATTGAAGCATATGGGTCAAAGATCAGCCAATTCCCCCCAGTTACATAGATGACAGGACTCATGCAATCTTAGTTGATTTTAGCACGCATAGGAAATTAATAACCAGAACAAAGTTGCGTACCTAAGGTCCTCAGCCATGCGTTGCAAGAAAGGGTTAGTCAATAAGCACAAGCACACAATATATTCAAATTTCAAATTTACTAAAAGTTTCAACCATGACCAAACCATATATATGTAATCTCTAGGCTTTATCCAATGGCCACCAAGCGCAGCCATGACTCAGGACTACGTGGCTAAAATTTAGTTACTCCCATTCCACTAGTTTTCAGCTGAGAACTAACCTCTTTCCCGTTTGAACTTCTACCTCTAATAACCGAAATTTTGGAAACTTTGGAAATTTTTGAAAATGACACTAAAAAATTGAATCAGAACTTTTCGCAACTTTGGAAATTTTTTAAAATTGATGCAAAAAAAAAAACTAAATTCGGACTTTGAGAATTTTGGAAAT
This sequence comes from Vitis amurensis, assembly GCA_037355405.1. Classification (NCBI taxonomy): domain Eukaryota; kingdom Viridiplantae; phylum Streptophyta; class Magnoliopsida; order Vitales; family Vitaceae; genus Vitis; species Vitis amurensis. The sequence continues at coordinate 25,003 of JBAPGN010000354.1, read as the reverse complement.
TTTTGGAAATAGACGCTAAAAAAATAAATCTTGACTTTTTGAAACTTTAGAAATTTTTGGAAATGACACTAAAAAATTAAATCCGAAAATTTTGAAACTTTTGAAAATTGACACTAAAAAAATAAATCCGGACTTTTCGAAACTTTTGGAAATTGATGCTAAAAAACTAAATCCGGAGTTTTCGAAACTTTTGAAAATTTTTGGAAATTGACACTAAAAAAATAAATCTGGCGCGACTCGTAAATTAAAACAGTAATGTGAGTGTGGAGAAAAAGTGTGCTCTTCGAGTTTTGAAAAATTTGTCCCCGATGAGGAACGGTTTTTGTTTGGAGTTGCCACTTACTTTTTATTTTTATTTTTGAAATAGGGAAAATTAAGAACAAAAACCCCTCAATGACTCCAGTTAGGAAAAAGCGGTGCGCGAAACTAGATTTCTGGAACCGAGGATCAGGTTACCTATTAGGAAGGTACCTGATGTGAGGTAGCACCCCTCTAGGCCCGAGATCCGGTCTCTATTGGTGAATTGGGTACATGGAGCATATGGGTCGAAGATAAGTCAATTACCCCAGGTTACATAGATGATAGAACTCATGCAATCTTAGCTGATATTTAGCACGCACATGAAATTAATAACCAGAACAAAGTGCTCCCGACTTAGATGGGCTTCAAGAGCTTTAACTGAACTAAAATCTTTATGGAGACCCTAACTCCTAACTTGTAGCATGATATGAACCAAGGAATTAGCCATGATAGCATTTCATAACGGACTAAACACTCTCACTAAATCGAACCATAAATGAACTCATATGAGGTTTGGAAACCGATTAAGCCCAACAAGGGCTCCATGGTCGTAATATACATAAATTGGGTGCGGGTGACACCCCCAAGATACATGCAAGTGGTAAGGGACAAAATTGAGGGTCTACAAATATGCCCTTCTTCAGTAGAGTGAATGAACGAATGGTTCGTGAGCACGAAGCGCTAGCGATGAATGAGTAGAAATAAACTCTAGTGAAGAAATCAAAGGCCAACAATTTTGTCATCACACAACAATACCGAAGTCCAAAGGAGTTGGGTCTCAATGACTAAGGACTAAGGGATCCGGACGCGATGCCAGAGAACCATTAAAAAGACAAGGGATCCGAGCACGATGTCGGAAAGCCACTAAAATGATAAGGGATTCGGGCACAATGCTGGAGATTTGTTGAAACGAAAAGGGATCCGGACATGATGTCGAAGAGCCAGTGAAAAGATAAAGGGATCTGGACACAATGCTAGAGAGTCGCTGAAAAGATAAAGGGATCCTAGCACGATGTCGGAGAGCTGTCGAAAAGATAAAGAGATTCGGACACAATGCCAGAGAGCCGTCGAAAAGAAAGGGGATCCAGGCACGATGCCAAAGGGCTATCGAAAATAAAAAGATCCTGACACGATGATGGAGAGCCGCTGAAAATACAAAGGGATCCTGACATGATACTAGAGAGCAACCGAAAAAATGAAGGGATCCAGGCATGATGCTGCAGAGCTGTAAAACAGATAGGGGATTTGGACACGATGCCGAAGAGCCGTAAAAAATGATAGAGGATCTGGACACGATGCCGGAGAGCGATTGAAAAAAAAAGGGATCCGAACACGATGCCGGAGAGTCGTTGAAAAGATAAAGGGATCCGAACATGATGTTGGAGAGCCACTGAAAAGATAGAGGGATCTGGGCATGATGTCGGAGAGTTGTCGAAAAGATAGGGGATTCGGGCACAATGTTGGAGAGCCGTCGAAAACGATAGGGGATCTGGACATGATGTCGGAGAACCACCGAAAAGAAAAAAGATCCGGACACGATGTCGAAGAGCCGTCAAAAAGATAAAAGGATTCGGACATGGTGCTAGAGAGTCACCGAAAATATAGGGGATCCAAACACGATGCCGGAGAGTCGCTGAAAAGATAAGGGATTCAGACACGATGTCGAAGAGCCTCTAAAAATGTAGAGGATCTGAACACGATGCCGGAGAGCCTTTAAAACTATAGTGGATCTGGACACGATGCCGGAGAGTCGCCGAAAAGATAGGGAACCTGGACATGATGCCGGAGAGCCGCCAAAAAGATAGGGGATCCAGACATGATACCGAAAAGCCTCCAAAACTATAGAGGATCCAGACACGATGCCGGAGATTCGTCGATACTATAGGGGATCTAGAAACGATGTCGGAGAGCCACTGAAACTATAGGGGATCCAGCCACAATACCAGAGAGCCGCCGAAAAAAAAAAAAAAATTCAGACACGATGTCGAAGAGCTGTCGAAACAAAAAGGGGTCCGGACATGATGCTGGAGAGCAGCCAAAAAGATAAGGGAGCAAATAACTCAAAAAGAGAGAGGGTATGCCCTAGTATGGCTTCTAGGAAATACTAATAAATGACCTGAATAAGTAAGAAATCAAACACCTAAATCACGTTGAAAGAAGGGGGAGTGCATTTGCAGGATGATACACAAACATCAGGGATCGACGGGAGGTGGAAAGAGAAGGGGGTATGCCTCAATCTAGGATATCAGTACCATGTCGAAAAGGGGGGGATATGCCCCAGTTTAGGATATCTATACCATGTTAGAATCCCGTAATTGCACATGCGGTTAAAATCAAAGAGCTGAAAGCATCACATATAATCATCCATAACAAATCATGCACTATTTTTCACAACATCTGGTGTCTACAGAGCTGTTGAGGAGAATGTCCCTGGATGTACACCTGTCATATGTATTTTCTGGCGAACCAACTATGAAAATGCATCTCCAAAGACCATCATCCGTCTGAACACACGATCATGACAATGCATAGGATATGCCCTAGTGTACACTCCTGTTAGGTCAATGAATATGGATGAATTTAATCTTGGGCAAGCCCCAGAAGCACTCTGCTATATGAAGAATCCAGGCTGAATATGGAGTATGTCCCAAACACCAATGCCAAACCTCTTCAGGTGAGAGGGATCGTATGTGTACATGTAAGAACTGATGTCATCATGCAAGGGTAGGGGGTATGCCCCAGTATGAACATATCAAAGCAATAAGTAAAGGTGTCCTTGATAGTCCCAACTCTCTGCATCATCTGTCTCTGATCATGGCCTTAAGGCAAGAAGCCCGAATGGAGAAAGCATTATGCAATTCCTCGATATCCTTAAGAAATGGAGGTTGGCCTGATGGGATAAACGCAAACAATGCACAACCAGATTTTATCCCCTCTTGTGAGAACCTAATAGGAATCAATTTAATAGAGTAACAACAATTCACCCAATGCAACAAGAATATGAACACCAACAATTTTTAGCGTGGAAAACCTTCCCAAATGTGAGAAGTAAAAACCACGGGACCCTTAGGCCACTCAAACCCTCCACTAATATAATCAATGAGTTACACAATTCTCTCTAGATGAAACTAGAGATTTACTTCAGCCATAGCTCAAGATAATTAGTCTTGGCAAATACAAAACAACTTGCATAAAACAATGGAGAGATCTCACCAAAACAGAGTCACTGTTCCCGGACACAAATCACCACTGTTCCAAACTCCAAATCCAATCTCCACCGTTCAAAATGAAGATCAATGAGTTAAGAACGTGCTAACCAAAAATCATCTCGATCAGACCATGGATTAATCTCGATCAAAGCTGAAGATCAGAACTACCCGGGTGAGAAGAAATTCAACAACAAAGATGCACTGTTCATAGACTGAAACAACAACCTTCCGGAACTCCAAATCCGATCTCCACCGTTCAGATTTGAGATCAATGAGATGAAAATCTCTCCTTCAAATTTCAGGTCGATCGGACCACACACGAAGCGAGATCGGCCATTTGATGAAATATAGACAGTAAAGAGAAGAAAAGAAATCAGCGTTTTTCTTCTCTCTAACTTCAAAAAATTCAGTGGCTCTTTTTCTTTTTCTCTCTAACTTTCCCTTCCTTTTTCTTCTTACTCTCCTCTTAGGGCTGCAAAGATGAAGAAGAAGAAGATAAAACGGTTTTTTCTTCCCTTTTATACATTAAGGCCTAAGAAGCCTTAAATGTTTGGGCTTTGGGCTTTCTTCCACAAGAAGGAAATAACCCAACCCAACAAATCTCCCCCTTTCCGACTATATGGAGGGACTCACCATCCCGGCGATGGAACAACAAACTCCAAGCTTCTCCCTTGGTAGTGTCTTTGTCAACATATCTGAGTCATTGTTATCTATATGTATCTTCTCAATTTCAAACAAGTTGTCATTGAGAACATCTCTCATCCAATGATACCTCACATCAATGTGTTTTGATCTTGCATGATAGGTAGAATTCTTATTGAGGTGAATAGCACTTTGGCTATCACAGTATACCACATAGCGCTTTTGTTTAAACCCGAGCTCTTATATGAAACACTTCATCCACAACAACTCTTTACATGCTTCTGCTGCTGCAATGTACTCTGCCTCTGTTGTAGAAAGTGCAACACATTTCTGTAGTCTCAATTGCCAAGACACAACACCTCCTGAGAATGTGATCATATAGCCTGAAGTAGACCTTCTATTATCCACATCCCCTGCCATGTCTAAATCAATGTATCCAACAAGTATTGGTTTCCCACCTCCAAAAGTGAGTTTCAACTTGGAAGTGCCTCGTAAATATCTCATAATCCACTTGACTGCTTCCCAATGATATCTTCCTGGATTCGATAAAAAATGGCTAACAACACCAACTGCATAAGCTATGTCTGGTCTAGTACATACCATGGCATACATCAAACTTCCTAATGCTGAGGCATACGGAACTCTTCTCATGTCTTCCTTCTCCTTATCTGTAGAAGGGCTATGTTTGCTGCTTAGCTTAAAGTGACTAGATAGAGGAGAACCTAACCACTTTGGCTTTACTCATGTTAAACCTTGCAAGCACCTTTTCAATATATTGCTCTTGTAACATACATAGCTTCCTGGATGCTCTATCCCGCTCAATTCTGATGCCAAGGATTCTCTTTACTGGCCCTAAATCCTTCATGGCAAAAGATTTGCTTAATTACTTCTTCAAGTTATCAATTCTTGAAACATTCCTGCCAACAATCAAGATATCATCAACATAGAGCAACAATATAACAAAATCATCATCAGAGAATTTCTGCACAAATACACAATGGTCAGAAGTAGTTTTTCGGTAGCCTTGCTCCCCCATAACTGACTCAAACTTCTTATACCACTGCCTCGGTGCTTGCTTCAAGTCATAAAGACTTTTCTTCAACTTACACACATAATCCTTTTTCCCTTTTAGTACGAAACCCTCTGGTTGTTCCATATAAATTTCTTTGTCTAAATCACCATGGAGAAATGCAGTCTTAACATCCATCTGCTGAATCTCCAAATCAAGACTAGCTGTCAAGCCCAAAACCACACGAATAGATAACATCTTAACAACAGGAGAAAAAATCTCATCAAAATCAATACCTTTCTTTTGATTGAACCCTTTGACGACCAATCCAGCTTTGTAACGAGGTTGTGAAGTGTGTTATTCTTGCTTCACTCTGTAAACCCACCTGTTCTTCAAAGCTCTTTTTCCCTTTGGCAACTTGACAAGCTCAAAAGAATGGTTCTCATGCAATGACTCCATCTCATCTTGCATAGCATCAACCCACTTCATCTTATTTTCATCTTCCATGGCTTCCACATAACTTTCAGGTTCTCCCCCGTCAGTTAGTAATACATAGTCATCAACAGAATATTGTGTGGAAAGATGTCGGTCTCTGGTAGACCTTCTAAGTGGAATATCTGATGGAGCCTCTGCTGCTGGTGACTGCTCATGAACATCATCATCCACCTCAACTTGTGTGGGTGTTTCAACATCACCCATGTCATGTTGGTCATCATGTGCTTTATCTTCAACCTATGTAGGAAGATTTGTCAGAGGGGCTGGATCTAAATCAATCAAATCACCACTATGCTGAGACTCCATTGGATTAGTCTTCTTAATATCCTGTATAGTATGGTCTTCCATAAACACAACATCTCGGCTTCTTACAAGTTTTTTCTGCACCGGATCATAAAACCTATAACCAAGCTCATCTTGACCATAGCCAATAAATACACAAGGTCTTGTCTTAGCATCAAGCTTAGATCTCTCATCTTTGGGAATATGCACAAAAGCCTTGCATCCAAAGACACACAAGTGATCATAAGAGATTTCATTATTTGACCAAATTATATCCGGAACATCAAATTCTAAAGGAACACATGGTGTAAGATTGAGAACATGTACAATAGTATTCAAAGCCTCACCCCAAAAAGATCTTAGCAACTGTGACTGCGAAAGTAAGCATCTTACTCTTTCAACCAGTGTCCTATTCATTCTCTCAGCCAACCCATTCAACTGAGGAGTCTTAGGAGGTGTCTTTTGATGTTGAATACCATGTTGTCTACAATACTCATCAAAAGGACCAGAATACTCACCCCCATTATCAGTCCGGATATATTTCAACTTTTCACCAGATTGTCTTTCAACAAGCGCATGAAACTGCTTAAACACGTCTAACACTTAGTCTTTTGTTTTCAAGGTATAAACTCAAATCTTTCTTGAATGATCATCTATAAAAGTCACAAAATATAGAGATCCACCAAGTGTTTTTGTTTTCATAGGGCCACACACATCAGAATACACTAAATCAAGCATACCTGGCTTCCTTGTATGGTGAAGTGTTTTGAATGCAACTCTGGTATGCTTTCCTGCTAAGCAATGAGCACACCTCTTCAAAGATCCCTTCTTCATACCAGAAAGAAGATTCTTCTTAGCCAAAATCATCAAGCCCTTCTCACTCATGTGACCAAGCCTGTTGTGCCAAAGCTCAAATGTACTATCATCATCCACTGCATTGATACTGGAATCAATTACCCTTGCCTGCATCAAATACAATGAGGAACTCTTATTTCCTTTTGCTATCACCATAGAACCTCTAGTGAGCTTCCACTGACTATCACGGAAGGTGTTACAGAACCCTTCATCATTAAGCTTTCCTGTGGAGATTAAATTCATGCAAATATCCGTAATGTGTTTAACATTCTTCAAAGTCAACATAGTACCATTACTAGTCTCCAAACGTACATCTCCCATACCAATGGCTTTAGCTGAGCCATCATTACCCATCCTAACACTTCCAAAATCACCGGATGTGTAGGATGTAAAGAAATCCTTCCGAGGTGTAGCATGGATGGAGGCACCACTGTCATTCACCCAACTGGTTTCCTGGCAAGCAAAATTAACAACATCACTATCATAAACAATAAGGAAATCTGAAGTGGTAGTGGCAACTTGATCATCTTCACCACCATTGTCATTCTTCTTATCCTTCACTTTCCCTTGTTTCATATCTCTTTTCAATTGGCGACAATATTTTTTTATATGCCCTTTCAAATGGCAGTAGTGACACTCAACATTGGCAAACTTGTTAGTCTTGCTTTTGCTTCTATCTCTGTTCTTCGGACCTCTACTCTTACTCCTCTCCCTCTTCTCAGTAACTAGGACATTTGACTGTGAAGAAGAGCCCTGTCACTTTCTTCTCATTTCTTCATTTAGAACACAACTCTTAACTAAGTCCATATTCATAATACCATCTGGGGTTGAGTTAGACAAAGAAGTTCTAAACGTCTCCCACGAGTCCGGCAATGTACCAAGAAGCCACAACCCTTGCACCTCTTCCTCAAACTTGATATTCATTCCAGCCAATTGATTAATAATACCTTGGAATGTATTCAAATGATCTGTCATAGGAGTTCCATCTTGATACTTCAAACTCATCATCTTCTTGATTAGAAACAATTTATTATTGCCAGTCTTTCGACCATATAACTGTTCAAGCTTATTCCATAGACTCCTTGCATGTTTCTCTTCACTAACATGATTGAGAACATTATCATCTACCCACTGTCTGATATAACCGCAAACTTGTCGATGAAGTAAATTCCATTCTGTATCAATTTTATTTTCTGGCCTTTCAGAAGCAAACACAGGCAAATAATAATCCTTCACATACAATAAGTCTTCCATTTTTCCTTTCCAAACATGATAATTGGAACCATTCAAAGTGATCATTCTACTTGTATTGCTTTCCATTGTTCTACACAAGACACAAATTATCTTGAACCAATGCTCTGATACCACTTTGATGGGATAAACGCAAACAATGCACAACCAGATTTTATCCCCTCTTGTGAGAACCTAATAGGAATCAATTTAATAGAGTAACAACAATTCACCCAATGCAACAAGAATATGAACACCAACAATTTTTAGCGTGGAAAACCTTCCCAAATGTGAGAAGTAAAAACTATGGGACCCTTAGGCCACTCAAACCCTCCACTAATATAATCAATGGGTTACACAATTCTCTCTAGATGAAACTAGAGATTTACTTAAGCCATATCTCAAGACAATTAGTCTTGGCAAATACAAAACAACTTGCATAAAACAATGGAGAGATCTCACCAAAATAGAGTCACTGTTCCCGGACACAAATCACCACTGTTCCAAACTCCAAATCCAATCTCCACCGTTCAAAATGAAGATCAATGAGTTAAGAACGTGCTAACCAAAAATCATCTCGATCAGACCACGGATTAATCTCGATCAAAGCTGAAGATCAGAACTGCCCAGGTGAGAAGAACTTCAACAACAAAGACGCACTGTTCATGGACTGAAACAACAACCTTCCAGAACTCCAAATCCGATCTTCACCGTTCAGATTTGAGATCAATGAGTTGAAAATCTCTCCTTCAAATTTCAGGTCGATCGGACCACACATGAAGCAGGATCGGCTGTTTGATGAAATATGGACAGTAAAGAGAAGAAAAGAAATCAGCGTTTTTCTTTTCTCTAACTTCAAAAAATTCAGTGGCTCTTTTTCTTTTTCTCTCTAACTTTCTCTTCCTTTTTCTTCTTACTCTCCTCCTAGGGCTGCAAATATGAAGAAGAAGAAGAGAAAACGGTTTTTTCTTCCCTTTTATACATTAAGGCCTAAGAAGCCTTAAATGTTTAGGCTTTGGGCTTTCCTCCACAAGAAGGAAATAACCCAACCCAACATGGCCGACATCCCGTACTTCAACCAGTAGACGGAGCCTATCCAAATGAAATATGTCGAAGCGAACATGAGATCTCGTGGCCTCAGGGTGGTCTTACGACTTAGACCATAATGAAGGTCAGGGTAAAAGGTGAATGAAACGATGGGGAAACAAGACTCAAATAGCCAAAAGATAATACCAAGCCTTTGAGTGCGCAATGTTAGTTACCGGAGAATCGTGTGAGCCTAGTGACTCAGTCTATATACAAATGAACAATGCCAAATGACAAGTTATAAACACTAGAGGGCACGCCGTTCAAGAAGCAAAACGACGGTTGACGAGGGCAGAAGAAAAACACAAAGGGATGAGACAAATGATGAAGGAGTGCATAAGAAAATAGTGAAAACAATCGGGATAGAAAACATGGCAACGTGTGATAACGATGAACAACTCACCCCAATAATGACAGGTCGAAGCAGGCCACAGTAGGATGAGAATGGTGATGTAGATAATGATCCAGGGGACCCAACACTAAGGAAACCCAATCCTCACTCCCAACGTATCTCCCAGAACCATGCAAATATAGATCATACAATGCTCTCACTTACTCTTAGAAGAAAAAATGAAGAAAAATAAAAAATAAATTTAAATTTAATAAATTATTTTTTTACGTTTCCACAAACTCATTTACTTATTTATCTCTATTATAACAATATTAAGTAATTTAAAAATATAAAAATTTAAAATTAATTTTAATTATATTTGATTTTCTTTTATGTTTTCTATAATAAAACCAAATATGAGAAAATCTTTTTCCTTAATATCTTCTTATAACCAAAAATAGCTTAAAGAAATTGTGGATTACAAATTTCGAGTTCATATCAATGGGAACTATAGATGTACAATATTTGGGTGAGCTCAAAAATAGGCCCAAACTAGACCAACCAATCCAATTACCCAAGTTTCATTCCTCATAAAAGTAAATGCCCAAGAAAAAAAAAATCTTTTTTTCTTTTATTTTCTAACTATTATTGAAAACAAGATATATTTTTCTTCTTTTTCTTTCACCTTTCATTAAAAATTCCTCCTATTGTCAAATTTTTAAAATAAATATTAAGACTATATATAGATATTTGTTTATTTATCAAAAAGGAATAATAACATTTTAAACTTTTTAAGGACGAATTGTTACATTTTAAAATTTGGCATACATTTTTAATTTACTTTGAATGGATTGTAAATTATAAAAAAAATAATAATAATACATTCATATGAATGGACAATCTTACGAGAATCATAGCCTCTCGATGGAAGAATGGAACCATTAGTGGAAAGATCGATTGTTTGACATAGCCCAGAATAGCCCGCAATGGAGTATCGAAAAGGGCGAACTGTCTTAAAAAAAAAAAAAATAGTCCACTGCTCAGTTATGCACTTCGCTCGTTCTAGAAAATCAAACCAAAAAGTAGCTTAAAGCAACGAAGAATGAGTTCTGAAGAAGAGGACTCTAACTCGTGCCAATGGAAGCAGACTCGAGGAATGAACATGCCCGATTGTTGACATGTTAGTAGGATTTGATGTTATAATGGACTAAGGTCCCAGCTCTCTTTTTATTTCAATCTTCTTTCTAGCAAGGGAATTTGGAAGCCCCTGGTTCCTTGAAAGATTAAGTAGTACTCGAGGGAACTGAAACTTAGTTATTTAATCAACAATTCATCCTTTCATAATATGGATTCCAAACATTAATAATGTGGATGGAGTCAAATCATCTATTAGTGGACTAACTCTTTAAGAATCGTGAAAGATGTTCCCCTCTAAATATTTTTTTTATTGTTTCAGCTTATATTCTCCAAAAAGCGGTAGAAATCATAAAAAATGATCTTAATAAAATCAAACGTTATACCCTTTTTTTTTTTTTAAATAAAGAATATTTAAAAAAAAAATAATTGATAATAATTTCTTTAAAACAAATTAAAAAATATATAATAATATTGAATCAATTAGTACCAAAAATTTTGAATTAAAGCTAATCCAAGATGACTATATTTATTTCCTCTCTATAATAATTATACTGTTACAAATCTTTTCACTAGGTAAGCAAACTTCAAATAGAGTGTAACTTAATGCATTGAATTCTTTATCGAATCTAGCAATTTTTAGAAATAATTTGTAATTTAAAAATTATATCAATTATTATGAGAATTTAGATCAAACAGGTCCATAAATACTGGCCAATAATTAGGATATAAATATATACTTATAATAAAAAGAGTAGTCAATATAGGGTTTAGATTTTGATTCTTAAGACCTTGTGGATTGAATGAACATTTTCTGGTGAAATAATCATTATCAAAATTTATATTACTTTTTAAGGTTTAAATATTTAAATTTATTTTATATTTGTTAGATAAGTTTAATTTCTACTATTTTCAATTGGTTAAATATGATTTAAATTGCTACAAAGTGTGGAATATTAATTTATATGGAATTATTTTTATTAATTTTCAAATATTTTATAAAAGTTATAAACAACTATTTAATTTGTTTGTTTATTAATTGAAATCATCTTCTTCAACAAATAGTTTATTGATGATAGTGACACGTATCATCCGTTGGTAAATCAATGAAAATTAATTATTAAATTTTCTTTATTCTTTATTTATAGCAAAAAAATTCTTATGTTGGTAAGAGTGAATTTTTTTTGTTTTTTTGTTTTTTTCAACTGATTTGATCCATAGGCAATGATGATAATAAAATTCCGTTAGGTAATTTGTTGCTCAAAACTTCTATTTTGTTTATATTTTCCAACTAACGTAATCTATTGACAATAGTGATTGTAAAACTCCATTGGATAATCTATTGCCAAAAAATTTTTATTGGCAACTAAAAATCATATCACCAAACTTTTAGCAACACATATTTCCCCAACTATCATCTCTTGGGAATGCCTATTGGGACAAAAAAATTTCCCAATAGTATATATTAATTGGGAAATGTCAAATTTCCTATGGTTTAATGAGCATTCATGACTTCACCATGTTGTTATATTTTATGATCTCTCAACTTTGAGAGAATATTAAGTTTATGTCAAAGTTGTTCAATAGAAGCACCATAATATTTCATGGAGATTGAAATAGTTATGTCTCCTTGGATGATTATAAGGAAGTGTATTCAGGAAAAACTATGGTAGTAGTAATTCCTCATCAGGAGCTTGACACATGTTCTTTGTGAGTTAAACCTAAGTTAATCATACATTAAAAGGAATTGAGACTCAAGAATTGTAAATGTAATCTTGAAAGGTTGATAATATTCACCTTATTAGATTACAAATACTAATTCATGGGGAGTCTACATACAGTAGATAATAGATCATGGATCCAGGGACTTTAATTTGTCTCATTGTAATTACATAGAATACTAGAGTACAACTAATTCTCTATAGTAAAATGTTGAATCAAATTTCAGAATTGGATTCTAAGAGGACCAATATTTGCTTATGGGTACCAATTGTCCTTGCTCAAGCTCGTATTCCTTGATAGTATGATTTATGAGGGTTGTTTATGTTTTTTGTTCACTATTGTATATAAAGGTATTTTTACAAATACGTAAGATTTCACAAGAGCTTGTGAACAATTGTTTTGAATTGGACTAATTAATTAATTACAACCCAATTGGACTAATTAATCAATCAGAACCCATGTGAGCTAAATCTTTCAGAGAGATCGTAATATTTTTCTTACAACTTTAGACTATAGTATTTTTTCCCCAAGGTGGTAACCTAATTCGGGTCTGCTTTGTCAATTGAGTAAGAAAACTTGCATCCTAAATCTGATTCAAATTCCATGTCTATAACAAGCACCACATATTAAAAGGTTCACATCCAAGTATTACTAGTTGATGAGAGTTGCTTAAAAAAATGGTAAAGTATAATCACTTAGGTTATTCTCTCACTTACAATCAAATGCAATTGGATCTAGTATGAGTTGGCAATGAATGACTCATAGTGGCTCTCCAAAAACAAGTAATATTTGGTGGGCCTTTATCCATTTTTAGGTCTTAGGGGTTTTATTGGTTGGAACCAAGGAAAAAAAAATAGAAAATCTTAAGTGATTAGTGATATGTAAGAAAATTGGTGGGCATCAATGTGAAAATTCTAGTAAAAAAAGATAAGAGATGGAAAATGTCGAGATGTGGGGAGTTTTTTTGCAATTTATTGTAGATTTCCTAATTTTATTGTGATATTTTGATGAATTCTTCCTTTTTTTTTTTTTTTTTTTGGGCATGCCACATCGACGCCTATTAAAAAATTTGAAGTGCAAGGGGCCGGCTGCATACCTAGGCCTAATAGTGTGAAAGGGGGTCCCTTAGCCACCAAGACAATTTTATCATCATTATTATATATTTATGTAATATGTAACCCTTGCTCTATGACGTAAACGCACAACATGAAACCATCATTGTGATGACATCTAGGTTCTATCTTAGTTTATGTTTAGTTCCTTTGATTTCGATCACTAACCATGTCCCATTTTTTTTAAATATGTTTTAGGTAGTCTCGGTCCACGAGTCGCATCCCATCTTTCTATATTTTTGGTGAGCCATTCCCTCTATCATTAGTTTCCTTTTATTCCTTTCTCCATCTCTTATTCACCTTTGCATTCATCTCTTTTGATTGAAAAGGTCTCCAGAGTTTCTTATAGTTATCGTTTCAACTTCTCCTTTAGTAAAGCCCTTTTTTAGTCTTATGATATTTCATCTTTCCCTTGGTGTCTCTTGACCATATTTCATGATTTGAGTTAGCCCTTTCTCTACCTCTTTCTCCTTCCTTCTCTTTTTCAATCCTTTCCACTCATCCCTCTCATACCCATTTGTTTTCCCTTTCTTCACCACTATCCATTCACACCATACCATCCACCACGCACCACCTCTCCCATGGTTGCATCTCACACTAAGTTATCACCATCTTCATTTAAGGTACTTCAAACATAGGTAAAACCCTTCCTTTAGATATTTAAAATGTTAAATTTTGATTAGTTGGATTTTTTATGGACTTTAGGCTTGGGCTAATTTGCATATTGGATGTTGGTCAGAGCCCTTTTTATTTTTGCTATGGATAGGAATGTTAGGTTTTGCATGTTAGATCATATTGGACTTTGGGTTTGTGTTCATTTGGGCCTTCTAGGCCTTAGTATGATCACTTGTTATTTTGGGCTTGCTTACATATTTGTTATTAGGTTTTATTTCACTTCGCCTTGATTTTTATGGATTGAGCTTGTTGTTATTTGCTTTGGGCTCGTTCCTTGTTCTCTTGTGGGTTTTTATTTTGCATCGGTTGATTGAGAGATGACTATTGGAGGATTAAAAATAAGGTTGGACAATCAACACGTGAAGCTACGGGGAAACAAGTTGAAGGCTACATAAAGTGGAGAACCCTTAGGCTATGTTTGGTTGGCCAGATATAGCATGAGATAGGATAAGAGAGAGGATATTATTATAGGAAAGTAAATAATCTGAAGCTCATAATGGAAATGTCAACACACATATATTGATATGTTTAGCAAACCTTTATACAGACGTTTACAAACCTATCTAAGGAATTTGTACAGCTAAGGAAATATCATGTACAACGGTTACAGATTTGCTTTACTAAAAATAAAACAATTACATCAATTTCAGGCCATGATACTCGGCTTGATGATTGCTGCAAATCACTTCCAGATTTAAATCTTATTCTTGTCTTGTGTCACTTTCCTTAATACACCCCCGCAAAATTGAGCTTCCATCGGCAAGACCAATTTTGGCTCTTAGACATTCTGTGCGTTCCCGGGACAGTGGCTTGGTTAGTAGATCAGCCAATTGATCTTGAGTATGAACATAACTCACTTTAAGTGCACCTTTCTGAACTTGATCACGCACAAAATGAAGATCAATTTGAATATGTTTCATTCTTGAATGTTGGACCGGATTGAAGCTGAGATGAGTTGCTCCAAGATTATCACATAGAAGAGAAGGTGGCAGCTTTAATGAAAAACCTAATTCTTGAAGAAGGGCAAGTAACCACATTGTTTCTGATGCACCATTGGCCAGCGCTCGATATTCTGCTTCTGTGGTGGAACGAGCAATAGCTCGTTGTTTTTTTTAACTCCATGAGATGGGATTGCAGCCCAGAAATGTAATGTAAGCTGATGTGGATGTTCGATCATCAATGTTTCCAACCCAATCTGCATCAGTGTAGGTTGTTAAGCATGGTGCTATAGCTGACTTGAGGTGAAGACCGTGAAAGATTGTCTTCTTGAGATATCGAAGAAGTCTCTTAGTGGCAGTCCAATGAGTGACTGTTGGCTTGTGCATAAATTGAGAGAGCTTATTAACAGCAAAAGAAATGTTGGGCCGAGTAAGAGAAAGGTATTGTAAGCTGCCAATAACACGCCTATACTCTGTGCTGTTTACAACATTCATGCCATTTACCAAGTGAAGGGATTGAGTTATTGACAGTGGGGTAGAGACATCCTTTGCACCAGCCATGTGTGTATTCTCCAAGATGTCACGAACATACTTATGTTGGGAGAGAAATACACCTACAGTAGTTGGTATAACTTCCACTCCAAGGAAGTAATGAAGGGAACCCATATCTTTTAAGGAAAATTGGTCACCAAGTTTGGTAACAACATGAGCTACAAACTTCTTGTCATTACCTGTAATGACTAAATCATCAACATAAACAAGGAAATAGCAGACAATGGAATCATGGCGATAAACAAAAAGAGAGGAATCAACTTTAGAATTTTGAAACCTGAGTGCTAGAAAAGCAGTTTTTAATGCTGAATACCAGGCCCTTGGGGCTTGTTTGAGACCATAAATTGCTTTCCTAAGCCGGCACACATAATCAGGTGGAGAAAAATCTTTGAAACCCGGAGGTTGCATCATGTACACAGTTTCAGTCAGATTTCCATGTAAAAAAGCATTGTTTACGTTCATTTGTTTCAAAGACCACCCATTCATGATTGCAATGCTCAACACTGTCCTTATGGTGGCTGGTTTAACCACAGGACTAAAGGTTTCGTTATAATCAACACCAGGTTGCTGATTATAGCCCTTGGCAACAAGCCGGGCTTTAAATTTATCAACTGAGCCATCTGCTTTCCTTTTGACTCTAAACACCCACTTGCAACCCACTGGATGACAATTGATGGGGGGAGGAATTAAATCCCAAGTACCATGTCTCATGAGAGCAGTCAATTCACTAGACATGGCTTCACGCCATTCAGGGTGAGATACAGCTTGAGTCACGCATGTTGGTTCTAGAGGTAATGGAAAATAGTGCTTAGACACAGTGTGTAATTGCTTAGGTTTAAAGATGTTGTTCATAGATCTAGTAATCATAGAATGGGTTCGGTGGGAAGTGGGTTCAGTGTGTACAGGAGATTGTGAATCAGGAATTAAACTAGATGCAAGTGAATTTGAAAGAGAAACATGCGGAACAGTCATATGTATACCAGCATCTAAGTTCAGATTCATATCACAGGTATTGTCATGCGATTCACAATGAAAAGAAGGAGAGATAGAGGGGGATATACCTGGAGGTGGTGCAGGAATGGCAGCTGCAGGTTTCGAGCGCGATGGTGGCTGCGAGGAGCGATCGGGACGAGATGGAGGCGCAGGAATGGAAGGAAGAGGGGAGAGGAAATTAGGGCATGGGTTCTACTGAAGGAAAATGTGAGAAGCAGAGGAAAATAAGTGGGTTTCGGCAGATGGCCCGTGCTTGGTTTTTGAAAGGAATGGGCTCTGCAATTCATCAAAAGTCACATGCCGTGAGATATACAACCGATTCGTTAATGGATCCATACATTTATAGGCATTCTGTGTTTGGGAATAGCTGAGAAAAATGCAAGGGATTGATTTTGGTTGTAATTTATGGGTATTGTATGGCCTTGTGAGAGGGTAGCATAAACAACCAAATTTTCTCAATTTGAGATAATTTGGTCGTTGACCAAAAAGAACCTCAAATGGAGACTTGTGTTTAAGCAGAGGGATTGGTTGGCGATTTATGAGATAAGTGGTTGTTTGAAAGGCATGGGGCCAATAAGAAAGAGATAAAGAAGCATCGTGAAGCAAGGTGAGACCCGTTTCGACAAGATGACAGTGACGTCTTTCAGAAACACCATTTTGTTGGGGGGTATGGGGGGCGGTGGTGTAGTGGCTTATGCCATGATCGGACAAATATTTTTTTAAACTAAAAAATTCGCCACCATTGTCCAAGTACAAGCTTTTTATGGAACACTTGAATCTTGTTTCAACAAGTAATTTAAATTGTGGAAAGACTGTAGAAACAAGAGATTTTGTGGACATGGGGTAAAACCATATATATTTGGTGTAATGATCCACAAAAATAAGATAATAACGTTCACCATTTAAACCAGTAACGTGCGCGGGACCCCAAACATCACTGTAAATAATTTCAAGGGGAGAATGACTTTGAAAACTTGTAGAGCCAAATGGTTGTTGATGTGCTTTATTGATTGAACAGGAAGGACATGACAATGGTAATTTCTTTGTTGTCAGAGGAAGAGAAAAAAGATTAACAAGATTTTGAACAACTTTAATCGATGGGTGTCCAAGACGCTTGTGTCATCCATCGATTGAAGTCCGTTCATGCACATAAGCAACCATTTTGGGAGTAGAAGGAGCCACCATGGAGTTGGGAAAAATGTAGACGCCATTCTCACATGCACCTCTTAGTAGTATCGCCCCCGTGGATCGTGCCTTCACAAGGAAAAAAAAAAGGTGAAATTCAAGAAAAACATCATTTTGCTTGGTGAAATGATGAACTGAAATGAGATTTTTGTGAATATTGGGAACGCATAAAGTATCATGTAATTGAAAGATTTTTTTGGGTGTGGGTAATGCTAAAGAACCAATATGCATAACCGCTAAACCTGTACCATCACCAAGAAGGACTTCATCAGTGCCATCATACTCAGAGTGAATTGATAAATTTTTTATATCTCCCGTGATATTGTGAGAGGCTGTAGAGTCAATTAACCATTTATTTTCTTGACCATTAGAAGTTCCTGCATAATTAACAGTCATTTCAGAAGAATTTAATTGAGGGCAGGCCTTGGCCGTGTGGCCCATTTGATCACAGTACTGCCATTTGGGCTGATAGAGTCTCTGATTAGAGTTGAACCGGCCCTGATTGTTGGAACGGCGTGGGTCACGAGATGGGCCATTTGAGCTGGAAAACCGATACTGGCCTTGTGAACGGGGATACCCATTTCCCTTGTGAGAAGCTTTCTGTTGCTGAGATGCAGAAAAGCCAGAGCGTCAGCTTGTGAAATTTGCAACGGCCACGAGCTGCTAGGTAGCAGCCTCCATCCTGCGTAGGTAATTTTCATGCCCTATAAGGAGGTTATGAAGCTCCTCAAAGGCAAGGGATTTTTCTCTTGCCAGAATAGGGGTAGCAATCTCACAGAATTCGGGTCCTAACCCATTGAGGACGTAGAGAGTGATGTCGTCGTCGGAGATTGGGTGGTCGATGAGTGCAATCTCATCAGCCAGGCCTTTAACGGCATGAAGGTACTCTAGAATTGGGCGATTTCCACGCTGAATCAAGGTGAGTTCTTCCTTGAGTTGCATGGCCCTTGTACGCGATTTACTTGCATACATGGTGGATAATTTTTTCTAGGCATCATAAGAGGTTTTTGCTGTGGCAATAAGGAGAGGTAATGGTTGGGGAAGTAGAGGCAAGGATGGCACTAAGAATTAATTTATCTTGCCTAACCCAGTGGTGTTTCTTAGCTATAGATGGTGGGGTGCCATTAGAGGGAGGGCAACGGGATTCGCCAGTAACGTAGTCCATTAGATCATAGCCAATTAGGAGAGCCTCAAACTAAGCTCTCCATTGGGGAAAAGAGGAAGGTGTGCGTTTCTCATTGATCTGAGCTGTGATGTTAAAAACAACAAGGGGGATTTCGAAGGTAGGCTGTGTTGGGGAAGACATTAGGATCAAATTCTCGTTGGAGAGACGCTCTGATACCATATAGGAAAGTAAATAATCTGAAGCTCACAATGGAAATGTCAACACACATATATTGATCTGTTTAGCAAACCTTTATACAGACGTTTACAAACCTATCTAAGGAATTTGTACAGCTAAGGAAATATCATGTACAACGGTTACAGATTTGCTTTACTAAAAATAAAACAATTACATCAATTTCAGGCCATGATACTCAGCTTGATGATTGCTGCAAATCACTTCCAGATTTGTTGTTGGGGCTTGATGATTGCTGCAAATCACTTCCAGATTTAAATCTTATTCTTGTCTTGTGTCACTTTCCTTAATAATTATATCATATCCCATGTTTGGCTCGTGATATGATATGTAAGTGGTGAGATATATTATCCACCCTCTTTTTTTCATTCATTTTACATAAGATTGTTAATCACATGGTAAAATATGGAATATACATATCCCATGTATTAAAATTTTATTTATTTTTATCAATTTTTTTTTTGTTTTTTAATATACTCATTTTACAAAATAATTTTTTTATTATAAATTAAATTTATGATTAAAAAAACTAATTTTTTTTATAAAACAATATAAATATATGATATATAAATTATTTTTATATATTAAATAACATAATATAAAAAAATTATTTATAAAATTTAAATATTTTAATCATGAATATTATTAAACATAACAAAATTTTCATTTTTTAAAATAAAAAAATATTTGAATGTGATGTAATTTTTATTTTAAACATTGAAAATCATATATATTTCATATTATTTTTTATTCATTTCACAAATTAAATATAAATATAATATAACACATCTCATTAAATATACTACCTTAAAATATCATGTTTATATGATATGTATATCCAAAAATATCATATTCAGCTTAAAAATCATATTTCAGGATATACATATCATATCCCATGGGATATGATATCCTAGGATATACATATCAGGGGACACACATGAAACAAGAAATAATATCTTATCTTATCCTATCCCGCCAATCGAACGTAGTCTTAGGATTTAAGAAGAGGTGGTGGACGATTCACAATAAAAACTGTAAAACTTTTTCACAATAAATCTGAAATTTCTTTAATAAAATAATAATTGTTTTTTAAACAAAAATAAACTGTAAAACTTTTTCACAATAAAAACTACAAAAATATTTTTTAAATACAAAATTGTAAGAACTTTTTTTTTTTTTTTGAATAAAACTGTAGAATATTTCTTTAAATTAAAAAAAAATTGTTAAAATGTTTTTTTAATAAAAAATGTCAAATATTTCTTTAAATAAAAATTGTTAGGAAGCTTTTTAAGTAAAAATTATTAAAATCTTTTGTTCAAGTAAAAACTATAGAATATTTCTTTTGGAAATTTTTTTTTTTTTAAAAAAGGTAAAATCACTTCTTTAAATAAAAATTTCAAAATCACTTTTTCAAATGAAAAACATAAGATTTTTTTTAAAAATAAAAATTGGAAAATTACTTTTTCAATAAAAGCTATAAAACCATTTCCAAAATATAATTGGATTGAGAATGATTTTGTAAGTACAAGTTGTAAAAATCCTTTTTAATAAAATTGGGTTAAAATTTCTTTTTGTAAATGAATCTGTAAATATCTTCTTTTTTATTGTTTTAATTTTGTAGAAAATCATTTTTTAAAAAATAAAAATTGAAACAAAATATTTCTTGAAAATAAATTTGTAAAAATTCTTTCTTTTTTAGGAAAAGCAAATAAAAAAATAAAAGTATTTTTTTTGTAAATAAAACAAAATTTAAAATTTTCTTCTTAAAATTAAAATTGTATTCAATAAATTATTTTAATAAAAACAAAAAAAATCATTTTGAAAATAAATTTGAATGTGAATAAAAATTAAATCTTTAATGAATAAATTAAATCCTTGTGTATAAATAAAGTGAGATCATTGATCATAAATTGTTTTTAATGTGAATAAAATTATTTTGAAATTTCTTATAAATGTTGTGATATTTAGAAACAATCAAATCATTTTTTCAATTAATCTAATAAATTAATTTATGTATTTTTTTTTTACCAATGTTGTAAGTTAATTTATTTATCATACCAGTGTTGTAAATTAATCTGTTTATTATATTTTTTTATTTATTATTAATTAAATAATTATCATAATTTCATCTATTAGTTTAGTAAAAACCTTTTTTAAGATTTAAGAGGTGTTATTTTGACCCGGATTTAAACTCGAATTTTGGCAAACTCGCATTTTAAACTCAAACTTTGGAAAACTCGAATTTTGGCCAACTTGCTTTTAAACTCAAATTTTGGAAAACTCGAATGTTGGCAAACTTCCTTTTCCCTCACCAATGAGCAAAAAAGAACTTGCTTTTCCTTCACCAATGAGCGGAAAAGAGAAAGACAAAAAGAACGAAAGAATAAAAAGATAGGAAAAAGAAAGAAAAGGAGAAAAAAAAAAATCAAATCTCCTCCACCACCGATCCAAAGAAAAAGCAAAAGAGGAAAATGGACAAAAAAAAAACTTTTCTAGGTAGACATGCTTCACAAAAGGAATACCATACAGGTGCCATGGTGCGAGTTAATCTTTATTATTGTCCTCACAGGACAACTTTTCCTAGGCAATTTCTCCTTTTTTTTTTTTTTTCTTCGTCTTTCAGCCTTCACACAACTACTTTCCTCATTTCTTTTTTTCTTTCCCAGCCGCACACATGCATTAGCCGCTGGACAACAGCCTGCAGACCACTAAGTTAACCACTTGGCTTTTTATTTTTTTATTAAAAAAAAAAAAAAAACTAAAGGTGGCAAATCTCCTCCACCGCCCATCCAAAGAAAAAGCAAAAAGAGGAATACCTTGCAAGCATGGTACTATTTCATCTTCCTCGTCTGTCGCAGTGGGAGCAACTCTGAATTGCGAGTAGTTTCCCTCGGTCTGCTCATCGGAGCAAAGTATAGAACGGATACTTGTCAAACAACAATGGCCGATTCCACTACTTCCAAACTTAACTTGAGTACAGAGTCCATTCAGGTTGCAGCTGAAGATGCTAGGGAAATCCAGATGACAAACCAGGCTGCAGCTGATGATGGTAACCTGACCCAGATCATATTCATGGATCCTAAATTGTACGTGGCTGCAGCACATGGTGACATCCATGTACTTGAGCGACATGATATTCGTGTCCAACGAACTCCAAAAAAGAACACAGTTCTCCATGTTGCAGCCCAATTCGGTCAAGCAGACTTCGTTGAAAAGATCCTTAAGTTGCCTTCTCTTTCATCACTCTTGCAACATCACAATGAGAAAGGTGACACTCCACTTCACCTTGCAGTAAGAGAAGGGCATTTGACAGTGGTGAAAAATCTGATTCACGCTGCCAAAAAACTTGGAGAAGAAGACACGGAAAGAGGGGCTGCAGCAGATTGGAAGGTGAAGCTGAGGACGGCAAATAACGAACAAGACACAGCTTTGCACGAGGCAGTGAGAAATCATCACCCTGAGGTGGTGAAGTTATTGATTCAGGAAGACCCTGACTTTACCTATGGTGCTAATACTGAAGGCAACACTCCTCTTTACATCGCTGCTGAGTGGGGATTCGCAGACTTGGTACAGATGATCCTAGACAATTGCTCTTCACCAGCTCATAGTGGCTTCAGTGGTCGAACGGCTTTGCATGCTGCGGTAATTCTCAAAGACCAAGGTGCGTAGTGGAGGATGCACCATTTTTATTTACTGCTCGTATCACATTACAAGAGGAGACTTATTTTATTTTCTTAATTTTCTTAAATCTTTTTTTCTCTCTTTTGTTGATTTTATCAGCAATGATAAAGAAGATACTGGAATGGAAGCCTGCTTTAACTAAAGAATTAGACAAAAATGGGTGGTCTCCCCTTCACTTTGCAGCATATGTGGGTTGTCATCCAATAATAGTGACGCAATTGCTAGAGAAATCTGACACGTATGTTGTCTATCTAGGCGTCAAAGACCATGGAATTGGAAACAGGACAGCTCTTCACATTGCTGCTAGCCGAGGCCATGTGGAAATAGTGAAGCTGCTGGTATCACACTTTCCAGATTGCTGCGAGAAAGTTGATGATGAGGGCAATAATGTTCTTCACCTGATAATGCCAGAAAAGAAAATTATTTTTAACTTCGGGTTTGTCAAATATTCCCTGGTTAAGGGTGAGAGGACTCACTTATGAGAAGAATGGTAAAGGAAAGACACCCCTCCATCTATTGCACAACAGTATCATACCTCCGGAACCGTTATTCAAGTTGACATGGGACACCTTAGCAAGATTCAGGGTAAGGCCGTCGAAATTTACAATTTCCTATGTACTGTTAGTTTTTGACATCCAATTTATTTTACCACTTTTTTTTCTTTTTTCTTTTTGTATCATATATAGTGAGAAAAAAAAAGGACGGATTTTTGTCTTAAAAAAATTGCATCATAGATTATTATTTCACCCCTTTTAATTGAATTCCATGCTTTCTGTAAAAATTTTACAATTTCAGAGACGAATGCGAAGTTCCAGAATCGTTAGTATGAGACCCTTAGGTTCGCTAGAGATCAAGGAAGACAGTGGAAGCAGCGAAAGTAAAGAAATTTCTGAAAGCAAAGAAAGCAAAGAAAGTAAAGAAATATCTGAAATTAAGAAAACAATGAAAAGCCATATGGTAGTGGCGGCACTCATAGCAACCGTAACCTTCGCAGCAGGTTTCACACTACCTGGTGGTTACATTCAGAACGACAGCAATAACCAGGGCATGGCAGTCTTGTCCCTCCCTACCAATGGCACCAAGGGCAAGGACCAAGTCATGGCATTTGCAGTAAGGGAAAATTTCAGATTTTTTGTCATGGCAGATGGCATAGCCATGTTACTTTCTATGGGCGCGATTGTTATTTATTTCTTTGCGTCATTCCCTATAAAAAATAAGATGACCGCCCAGGGATTCTTATTCTACGGCTATGCGCTCACCATGTTTGCGATGATTGCAATGGTGTTTGCATTTGTTGAGGGCCTGCAAGCTGTGCTGTATCCTTCTTCATTGCTTGAAGGTACCACCACTTTCATCCTTCTGGTCTTCTTGCTTTTGCTTTTTGTTCCAATGTCTCTTATACCCTCACCCATCCCAATGTGGATTCTGTATGGCAAAAAAGTAAAGTCTTATACATCAATGTAAGTGATTTTAGACATGTTTCAAGTCTTACATTTTGTTTATGCTTTTACTATAAAGTTTCCTATTACATTTGTAAATTACCCAAAAAAAATATGCTTTTTTTTTTTTTTTTTTTTAACAATGAATGAATGCATTCTCCACCTTTCATCTTTACCAGCCATGTACTTTATTTTAAAAATATAGAAACCCCTGGTACATGCCCGTAAGCTTAGCAGGAACTCTTTTATCAAAAAGCATTATTCTCACTTCACTTATCTTGCTAAATGTACCCTTTCCTGTTTTTTTCCTCTTTTTTACTTGTTAATTTTGTGAAAAAACTATCATATAATAAATATAAGGCTAAGTCTGTAAAAAGATATCATTCTAAAGACTTTTAACTGTTTTCATTATCAAACCATGAAATTAAATTCAGCACTTAAATTTATGATGATACCAAACACACTTTTTACTTATATTAATTTAACACTTAAATTTCAGCACTTATAATTGACTTTAATTTTTCTTCAGGTGTAATTTTTATATCTATATTTGAAGTCAGATTTTTATTAAAGATTGGACTATTTCTTGGTTAACCAAAACAATTAATTGTCTTCAAACCAAATGATAAAATAAAAAATAAAAAGTTGAAGGCTATGTTTGGTTCTCGAAAAACTCAAGGGAAAATGCGAAAAAAATAAAATAGAGATGTAAAAGGTACCAAAGAAAGAAAATATAATTAATTAAATAATTAAATTGTTAATAATCAATGGTT